>APFE030332871.1:0-17434 GCA_000404065.3 Pinus taeda
TTTTCTTTTTATGCAATTTGACGACAAATAATTTTGACAGCACATGACATTAATTACAATGCCATCCATATTGGGCTCTCAACCCAACAACACTTGGATTTAGGCTAGTTTAATTTCCACCTTTAAATACATTAGAGTCCACATGAATACCATGGTTCAATAGCAACTATTATCATTATCATGCATCAATATCACTATCTCATGCCATGAAGTTATTTGATTTTTATATTTATTTTATATTATTTTGACGGAGAAAAATGCTTTCACCCTATTTAATTTTTATTTTTTTATTTACTTTTTATGAAACTTGACCTCATCATAATGTGGACACTACATGATATCACAATGTCTTGTCTATTTGGCTCTCAACCCAAAAATAGTTGAACCCAACAACACTTGAACCCAAAGGAATAATATTAAATGCAAGGGACTAATATTAAAAAACCAACATTGGTAAAACCAAATATAAATATTACAAACACTAAAATACACATTGTTTATTTTCGTTGTGATACAATCCTTGTCACAATGCCATTCAACCATGGTTGACCATGGTTGGCTATGTTTGGCAATGGTTGACCATGATTAATATGAGAAACCTAAAGGAATAATAAACATAATGCATTAATACTAAATCCCACTAGATTTTGAACCCAAGCTAATTCAGTGAAATGGGCTAATATTATAAAGAGAAAGGATTAATAAACCAAAGGAATTATTAATATTATAAATGTAAAGGATTAATACTAAAACTCCAATGGATTTAGAACCTAAGAGAATAATATTAAACCCAAGGGTTTAATATTATAAACCCAAGGTATATAAATCCTAAGTGGAGGCAAATTTTTCCATAATGTGAGATCTTACCATGATTAAACACAATTTACCATGTTCGTTATGGTTGACCATATTGATATTATAATCCCAAGTTAATAATAAACCCAAGTGATTCATATTATGAACACAAGGGAAACATCAAACAAAGCTCTACCCAAGGGATTATGAACCTCGGGGAATAATATTAAACAAAATGGACTAATATTATAAACCCCAAATTGGTAAACCCTAATATAAATATTAGAAACACTAAAATAAACATGGTTTATTTTCATGGTGAGACAATCCTTGTCACAATGGGACATTCAACTATCGCACACCATTGTTGGTTATTATTGAAAATGGTTGACCAAGAATTATATTATAGATCAAGTGAATAATAAACCCAAGGGATTGATATTATAAACCCAAAGGAATAATAAAACTAATGGATTAATACTAGGACCCCCCGTGGATTATGAAACCAAGGGAATAATATTAAACCCAAGGGTCTAATTTTATAAACCCAACGTATATAAACCCTAAGATAAATATTATAATTCTATGGTGGACCCGAGTTGACCATGTTTGGCTTAGTAATAAACCATGGTTGACTGTGAAATAAGAAACCCAAGGAATTAATATTATAAAGCCAAGGGAACAATAAATCCAAGGGATTAATACTAAAACTCCTAGGGGTTATGAACCTAAGGGATAATATTAAACCCAAGAGATTAATATTATAAACCCAACGTATATAAATCCTAAGTGGACACAATTTTTTTCATAATGTGAGATCGGGCCATGAGTGACCACACTTGACCATGCTCGGTTATGGTTAGCCATGTTTGGTATTATAAACCCAAGTTAATAATAAACCCAAGAGGTTATCAACCCAAGGGAATAATATTAAACCCAAGCGACTAATATTAAAAACACGCCATTGGTAAACCTAAATATAAATATTACAAACACTAAAATAACAATGGTTTATTTTGATGGTGAGACAATCTTTGTCACAGTGCGATATTGAACCTTGGTTGACCATGTGATGAGCCCCAAAAATGGGTAACTTACTGGGCTCATTTTGCGTAATTATTCTCCGTTAATCCACCATTCTTCATAGTTTATGCATGCTTTTGAGTATATTTATGTTAATTGAATGAATGAGAATAGTCACGTGACCATGAAGTCTAAGACGTGGTTATTGCAGATTTTTGGACAACTTTTGCACCAAGTTCAAGCATTTATGAGCGAGTTGATAGCCAAACAAGAGGGAACAAGGGTGAGGATTCATAGGAAGGGTCTCTCCTACACTAAATGACCCCTTCCTCGAATTCTCTACCATTAACTCGAAGTTCAGCATGGCACGAGAGATGATTCCCACGGGTAGTCGAGCAGCCTTTTGTAAAGTGATTGATTACTTGCAGTTTGAGTAGCCCAGCCCCTTGAGTTAAGGATGGCTGTTGGAGGTCCTCATAATGCATAAGAAGGAAGGCTTCCAGCCTTCGTAGGTTACTTTTGGAACATTTGTATTTTTGCACGAGGTAACTATAATTAGGGATTTAATAAATAAAAAATAAATAGCCTTTATTAAGAGGAGCTATTATAACAAAATTGTGGCTGATGACTGGTTCGCGGCCTCACTATTGGACATTCCCTGCGGTAGGATCCTATACTTACCTACCTGCGCTCTACGCATTTCCTTGGAGTAAGCAAGGGAGCTCATCCTCATGCGAGTATTGGTTTCTATAGCTATGCCAACTCGGGTTGTTTGAGACCATATATTTGAAATATATAGAAGCCTAATAGTGGGGGAGAACTAACGAATCGTGATAAACCCCAATTCTTTTAAAAGCCTTTTATAGTTTTAAATTTTATATGGTTTCTCTCAGAAAAAACAAGAAACGAAGAATAGTAAAAAATATAATTCTACTCTATTAAAATCTAACATTATAAAAGATAATAAACCTGTAACTATGCAAGAACAGTGAATGAAAAAAAGACTTAACGATTATCCCCAGCGTTTAAATACATAGTCTTAGAAATCTAAGGCATTAATGATCATGAATGTTTGTGGGTCTATCTTTACATGGAGTTGGAATACAAGAAAAAGCTATAATAGTAGCACATGTATATTTAAACCTTAGTGGGTTTTACTTGTGAATAATTTTCTTATTCAAAATTTAGATTCTCAAATACATATAGTCTTAGAAATCCAAGGCATTAGAGGTAATGAATTTTTCTGAGTCTATCTCTACATGGAGTTGGAATACAAGACAAAACTATAATAGTAGCACATGTGTATTTAAACCTTAGTGGGTTTTATTTATGAATAAATTGCTGATTAGGGAGTCAAAATTTAGATTCTCACATGCAATAATAGAAAAAAATGATAGCATGCGTTCTACAATTACTGATTGACTCTGTAATTCCTCTACCTCTATTCCACAAAAAAACCCAACACAAGAAGTATTCACGAAAACAAATGTGCATAACAAGATGTTCCAACCACACACAATTAATTTAGATAGTCCATTACAAACCCATTCTAAAATACAAATAAAAAGAAAAAAGGTACATACCTTGTCCCTGTAGGATCCCATCCCATGTTCTCTTCTCTTCTCTTTTACATCATCCTCCCTGCTAACCCCAACCAAAAAGATCCAACCTCCTCTCCCTCCTAACCCCAACCAACTATATCCAACCTCCTTTGCCTCCTAAACAACAATGAGCTAGAGCTCACTATAGACTAAGACTGAAAAAATAAATCCAAGACCAAGCCAAACGAAAATTGAAAAAGAAAAGCAAAACCAAAATCCCAGAATGAGACACAAACATGGAACAATTATTCAACTAAGCATGGTCATGCTTGAAGAACAACAAATACATAAAACAATTTAAAACATCTAACCAATTAGGCTCTGATTTCCTCTTCTAGAAATCTAAAGAGCTAGGCCATGTCCACTCTCTTGCTAATCCAACTCACAAATTCTAGGTAGTGGGATGGGTGAGCTGATCACATGGAACAGTACTAAAGGTAAGGGCATAATTAGGTAAGCTAACCTAAAAAAAATTGTGTCATTAATTGTATGTTAAACTATGAATGATTATGTCTTACAATTGTTTCTAGATCACATAAATTACATTTTACCTCAATCTTGCACATATGTCTAGATGACACTCTCGCTAACATGCTATTTGTCTCCTTTTCATCATAGGGCCATTAGACAACCACATTTATGAGAAAGGCCCATAAGTAGAATATGAACACTTAGAAGAATAACTTCTATGATAGGCCACCAAAACTTGTCCTCCAAGTTTCAACATTCATAACTTGAGAAAACAAATAAACATGGGTTTCAATGGGAACTACTATTTTTATTTAATTGCGAACACACATCAATTTAAATGTGTATTTGGCACTATTTTTTTAATTTAATTACTTGTAATCTCACATAAGTGGAGATAAATAAGAGCCATAGTAATATTTTAATCATCACTTGGTAAAAAAATAATCTTATTAGGGTTTAAACACTTGATTTAGATATGCAAGGAGGTTACCACTTTGAATATCCTTCATTCATCAAATGGATACTACTAGAATATACTGGCATCATTCAATTTACACCCTCAGATAAAAAATATTAATTAACAAAATGATTAAACTAAGTTAAAAAACAAAATTAATAATGAAAATAAAATTGAGGTAAACTAAGCCCGTGGAGTTAGCCCAAATTATGTAGCTCTAATAGGTAAAGCACCTCAGTAGTGAGAGGTTGGTCAATTCTCCAAAATGCTTTAAGAACATGCTCTACTCATAAGTGATGCTCTACTCAATGGTAAAAGGAATCAAACCCTTTTAACGAGTGACAAATGTGGAATTAAGTGAATTTAGAAAAATGTAGATTTAAGATAATCCTATCCTTTTCACTTAATGAAATAATGTAAAAACAAAAATTGGTACAATTTTTATCGTCACAAAAAACTCAATAACAACCCCGTGTTATGATTATAACAACCCATTGACAAATTCATGAATGGTAGTCAATCTCATATCTGCATAAATTGAGCCATTTCTAGTTGCAGGACCAACATCTCTATAGGCATAGCTATTCCCATCATAACTAACAGGAGTGTCAACCTCTTATTTTTCTGTAAACCATCCCAATCTCGTATGCCCAGTTTTACTAAGGTGAAGAACCTTGATCTCAAAATACCATGCCCTCTCCACCACACCCCTAGTAGCCTTCACCACTCTATATCCTTAAGTACTCCCTGCAATTTGTCTATCTTTACTCAGCTCAATCTTTTCTACCTTGTGGATCTTTCATACAAAAATCCTCATGTTTGGGTTGTCATCCTTATCATCAAGTAGCCTGGTGGCGAGAGATATGAGAGTAGTATATTTTGCTGTGGGATTGACATTAACCGTGTTCTTCTTACCCAATTTCCTAGATGCTGATTTGGTCTGGGTATTAGTGTTTCTCCTTTTGGGCTTTTTAATAACAATATCCCTATAAAATGCCCCCCATTGGAGCTAGTAATTTCCTCTTTTGTGCCACCCTACCTAATGTTCAAATGCCTGTGAGTCTGAGGCATTATCCTTATGCCCACTTTCATCACTCTGCTCCTCTTCTCCTTTCATGGCATAATGTTCACTTGAGCCATGGTATTCCTTATTTGGGTACTCAAATTCTTCCTCTCCTCCAACATTGACTTGGAAATTGGTTCTCTCTCCACACATTTCATCTTCGCTCTAATTCTCTTTCCCCCAAAGTATCAGACAGAGTTGACCCATGATCATGATCAAGGGGATGTTTCCCAAGTTATTTCTGTTGTTCTGTAGATACATCCCTGCAAATGCCATTTTCTCCCCCAAATTAATTTCTCCGTGATAAAAACACCTAGTTCCTTTAAATATTGAAGGCAGAGAAAGGAAATACAATACAAATATAAACCCTATTAGATTTCTATGTGATTGCATACTCTAGCTCATAGCTCAATGGATCCTCATCATCCATCCCATCACAACTATCGGCCCAACTATGGCGGAAGTCTAGCTCGATTAGTGGAAATGAAGGAAGATAATAATCATTCAGCTATACATTGACTAAGAAAGATTCATGAACAACTGGAAAACTGAAACCAAACACACAAATAATCACAAAGGATTCACGTGGTGAAACCTTAACACGGTGTCAAGGAAACATCCACGGGGAAAGAGGTTGGAATCTCTATTAACTCAACAATGATTCTCCATGATTACATTTCTGAGGCACTCACTAGCTTTATATAAGCCTCCTTTGTTACATAAATGCTATTTTGGTATAAAACTAACTAGTTACACTTTTACCGAGATTTACATAATTCATTGTCAAACTTCCAACAAAATCCACCTTGACAACAATTTTCCGAATCCCTTACCCATGCCTATTCACCATCTTTTTTGCAAGCCAAGAGAAGCTAAACACCATCGCAACTTCTCTACTGTAACTCGCTTTGTGAATATGTCTACACAATTCTCTAGTGTATGTACCTTTTGAATAGCCACTTTTCTGCCATCGATCACATGTCTCAGAAAATGATATCTTACATCAACGTGCTTGGTTCTCTTGTGATAAGTAGGTTTTATAGCCAAGTGAATAGCAATTTGATTGTCACAAAGTACATTCACTTTCTCCTGCATCCTTCCAATATCATCGAGCAAACCCTTTTACCAGATTGCTTCTTTACATGCATCTGAAGCAGGTATATATTCAGCTTTGGCAGTGGACAACGCAATTGTTTCATGGAGCTTTGACATCCAACTAATCCCTCCACCTGCAAGAGTAAAGACATAACTTGTAGTGGATCTTCCTTTTTCCAAATCGCCTGCATAGTCAACATCTACATATCCGTAGAATAAACCTTCACTACCATTAAAGACGACACAATGGTCACTTTTGCCTCTTAGATATCGACGCACCCATTTCACTACTTGCCAATGTTCTTTACCTCGTTTTGCCATGAACCTGCTGAGAACTCCAACTGCATGTAAAATGTCAGGTCTTCTAGATACCATCACATACATTAAGTTGCCTACAGCATTTGCATATGGTACATGAGACATATATTGCTTTTCTTCATCAGTTCTAGGACTCAAAATCGAAGAAAGCTTAAAATGGGAAGCTAGTGGAACATTAATAGGTTTCACATTGTTCATTGAGAACTTTTGAAGTACTTTCTCGAGATATTCCTCTTGTGATAACCGAAGCTTACAATTTTTCTTGTCTCTATGTATCTCCATGCCCAAGATATGTTTTGCTGCTCGACGATCCTTCATATCAAACGTCCTAGAGAGTTGAGCCTTTAACTTGTTGATCTCTTCCATGCTTTTGCATGCAATAAGCATGTGATCAACATAGAAAGCTAAGATGATGAAGATGCTATTGAAACTTTTGAAGTATACACAATGATCATACTCACTTCTTATAAAGTTTTGGCTCACCATGAAGGAATCAAACTTCTTGTACCATTGTCTAGGAGACTGCCTAAGACCATACAATGATTTCCTTAGCTTGCAAACTAATCTTATGCTGCGACCTTGTACAAAACCTTCTGGCTATTCCATATAGATCTCTTCATTCAAATCACCATGTAGAAAAGTTTTTTTAACATCTATCTATTCTAACTCAAGATTAAGTAATGAAGTTAGTGCCAACACAATACAAATAGAAACAATTTTTACAACTGGAGAAAAATTCTCATGAAAGTCTATACCTTTGACTTGAGAATACCCTTTTGCTACTAGTCTCGCCTTATACCTTTCGATACTTCCATCAACTTTTTCATTTCAGTTTGAAGACTCACTTGCATCCAACAACACTTCTCCCTTCAGGAAGCTCCACAAGATCCCATGTATTGTTCTTGGCTAAGGAATCTATTTCTTCTTCCATAGTCGTTTTCCATTTTTTGCTATCTATATCATCTACTCCTTCATGATAACAAGAAGGTTCCCCATCTTCAGTAATTAAAACAAAATATGAAGTAGGATCTTCATACCTTTTGGGAGTTTCTCTTTCCCTTGTAGACCTTCTTAAAGTGACTAGTTGCTGAACTAGTTCAGAAACTTGAACTCGTTCAAAAGCTTCAACAACTTCCTTTGTGTCTTCATCACCTTTTTCTCCAGCAGTCTCTCCTTCATTTTAACTGTCACCAAAAGGTCTAGCCTCCAACTGAATTTGTTGATTTGGTGATACGTGTTCCTATTCAATTATTTCAACATTTGATTTTTAAAAAGATGATTCATCAGATGTTACATCTCGACTAATGACTATCTCTCGAAATGTAGGATCCCACAACCTATATCTTTTCACTACATAGTCATACCGAACAAAGACATTATTAACACTTCAATTTTGGATCTAATTTTGAACGCTGATTTTTGGGAATAAGAGAATAAGCATCACAACCAAATATACTCAAATGTGAATAATCACAAGACTGACCTACCCAAACTTCTTCAAGAATTTTACAATTAATTGCTACTAAAGGTGATCTATTAACTAAATAACAAGCAGTAAATACTGCTTCTGCCCACAACAGCTTTTGCAAGTTAGCATTGTTGATCATGCTTCTGGCTCTTTCCATAAGAGTTTGATTCATACGCTCAACAACACCATTTTGCTGAGGAGTATAAACAACAGTTTTATGTCTAATAATTCCCTCATCCTTATAGTATTGTTCAAATTCAATTGAAGTGAACTCACCACCATTGTTAGTTCTTAAACATTGTATAGATTTGCATGTTCTTTTCTCTACCATTGCTTTAAATTGTTTAAAGACATTGAATACATCAACTTTCCTTTCTAGCATAAAGGCCCAAACTTTATAGGAGAAATCATCAATAAATGTTAAAAAATATAGAGCACCTCCATATGACACAATAGGGGATGGTCCCGAGAGATCATAATGAATATAGTCTAAAATATGCTTACTTTTATGATTACCAACTTTAAATCTCTGTTTACACTGTTTTTCATACACACAATGTTTACAGAAATCTAACTTCAAGGATTTTAGATCGGGAAGATATTTACATTTCATCAGTATTTGAAGAACTTTCTCACTCATATGACCTAATCAATGATGCCATAGACCATTACTTGATTCTTCCTTTTTTGACGCAACCACTACTTCACTGACCTGAGTACTTCCTCTTAACCTGTAAAGATTTCTGACCTTTTCTACTTTCATAACCACTAGGGCTCCTTTAGAGACTTTGAAGATGTCATTCTCACCTGTAAACTTATAACCGTCTGAATCCAACACTCCCAAATAAATCAATCTTTTCTTCAAATGATATACATTTCTAACACTAGTTAATGTTCTAACTGTGTTATCATACATCTTAATCCTCATATTTCCCATCCCAACAATTTGACATGACACATTATTACCCATAAGCATAGAACTACCGTTTACATTTTCATACGAAGTAAACCAATTTGTATGTGGGCACATGTGATGAGAAGCACCAGATTCTAACAGCCAACTTTCTAAACCCCGCGAGACATTACATTCAGGTGAAGTTTCATCTACCATACATAATTCGTCAGTAGATAAGACTTCGTCTATTATACCTGAATTGACCACATTCACTTCCTTCTTTGGGTTATCTAATTCCTTTTGTTTCCAATAGTCTTTCTTCAAGTGTCCAATTTTATTGCAGTGCCAACATTTTGCCTTACACTTCATTCCCTTCGATTTAGATCTGGAACACCCCCTTCATTTTTCTCCTCCTTCCCTTGAGCGTCCTCTTGCTACCATGGCTTTTGATGCAACTGTTTTAGTACCAGATTTCCTTCGTACTTGTTTAGACAAGAGAGCTCCCATGATTCGGGAAAAGAACATAGCAAGCTTATGGCTTTATCTTCTTCCTCAATTTTAACTTCCATATTTGTTAATTGACATATAAGTCTATTAAAAACATTCAAATGTTCTGCAACTTTTAAAACTTCTTTCATTCGAAGATTGTACAATTGTCTTTCCAAATAAGTTATGTTGGTTAATGACTTTGTCATATAGATTTTTTCAAGTTTTTTCCACAATCTTGAAGGTGTAGTCTCTTCAACAATATTGAAGATAACTTCATCCACCAGGCATAACCGGATGGTACTGAGAGCTTGGGCATAGAAGTCCTCTGAGTCTGAATCAGTCATGGTTGCACGTTTCTTAGTTTCCCCATTGAATTCCTTGTGCAACTCTTGTTGCACAAGCAGATCCATAACCTTCAGTTTCGAAAGAGAAAAATTGCTCTTCCCAATGAATTTCTCCACCTCTAATTTTGCATTAGACATCTTGGCCATTTTTTTCTTCTCCTAGCGTTTCAATCTTTCAACTAGGGTTTATATTTCCTTATTTCTCCAAAAAAAAATCAATTTAAATAGAAAAAAACCCTTAAAAAAAACTTTTTTCCTTTCCTTCAATTAGAAAAAGACAATCTTTATCTTTTTTTTCTTCCACTTACACACATCCACCCTTTTATTTCCATAAATTCTTCAATTTACACAAATCTTTATTTACACAACTTTCTGGAAAAAAAATATGAGACAAAAATTTATTTTCAAAAAAAAAACCGAGATCCACATTTGTTGATCAGGCTTTGGTAGCATGGAGAGCAGAGGGTTTTCTACAGCATGCAGCGAAGAGGGTTCTACATGTAGTCTAGTGGCTTACATTCATGCAGCAAAGCACACACACGACTCCTTTATGCTCCAGTACATAGATATGGCCACTATTCCACGCAGAAAACAGAGTACTCCTCGCCTCACGCAGAGATGGCTCTTGTCTATTTTTAGCACACAAAACTTAGGGAAATTGCAGTCCTCCTCTCTTCTCACAGAGATCACCTCCTCACTCAGATGGCTCCTACTCAACGGAGATGGACATGGTAGCAGCATGGGCTCCTTCTCAACACAGATGGACTGAGCAGTAGCACGAGATCCTCCTCAACTTAGATGGATAGGTAGCAGCACGTGCTCCTCCTCAAAACAGATGGATAGGGCAGTAGCACACAGGTTCTACACTTCACGGTTCTGCGTTTCACACAGAGATGGGGTTTACCGCCTGACTTCACACCAAGACAAGCTCTTCCAGCCTTCACCCATCAAAGAAATCCACATGCAGAGCCTACGTAGTAGTGAGCTTCTGTGAAATAACCACCTTTGCCTACCTTCACGCAGCAATAGAAAAAGTCCACGCACAGAGCTTTTTCTCTCCATGTAGCAATGCAATGAACACAAGTGGATTTCTAATCTCTCACAAGCCCCGATTCAACTAATCACTCTGATACTACTTGTAGTTCAAATAGGGGAAATTAAGAAAGATAATAAACATTCATCTATACATTGAGCAAGAAAGATTCATAACCAACTGGAAAACTGAAACCAAACACACAAATAAACAGACAGGATTTACATGGTAAAACCTTGACACGGTGTCAAGGAAACATCCATGGGGCAAGGGATTGGAATCTCTATTAATTCAGCAATGATTCTCTACGATTATATTTCTTAGGTATTCCTAGTTTTATACAAGCCTCCTCCATTACATAACTGCTATTTCGGTATAAAACTAACTAGTTACACTTTTACCAAAAATTACTTGATTCATTGTCAAACTTCCAACAGGAAGTTCATACTAGAATTTAATTGAGATCAACGATGATGAGGAAGAGGAGTATGATGAGAGGTTGGATGTATCTACAAAACATCAGAAATAGCTTGGGAAACAGCCTCTTGATCATGATCATAGGTCACCTCAGTCTGATACTTCTGGGGAAAGAGAGAATCAAAGGGAAGGTGAAATGTTTGGCGATAGAACGAATTGCCCAGTCGATGTTGGAGGAGAGGAAGAATTCGAATACCCGAATGAGGAAGACCATGGCTCAAGTGAACATGAAGTCATGAAAGGAGAAGAGGAGCAGAGTGATGAAAGTGGGCATAAGGATAAAGCGTGAGAGTCATGGGCATTTGAACATCAGGTAGGGCGGCACAAAAGAGGAAATTATTGGCTCCAATGGGGGCATTTTATATGGATATTATTATTAAAACGCCAAAAAGGAGAAACACTAATGCCCATATCAGATCAACATCCAGGAATTCGGGTAAGAAGAACAGGGTTAATGTCAATCCTACAGAAAAGGATACTACTCTCATAACTCCCGACACCAGGGTGCTTGATGATGAGGATGACAACCCAAACATGACGATTTGTCTGTCAAAGATCCACAATGCAGAAAGGATTGAGCTAAGTAAAGATAGATTGATCGCACGGAGTACTAAAGGATACAAAATGATGAGGGCTACTAGGGGTGTGGTGGAGGGGGCATAGTATTTTGAGAACAAGGTTGTTTACCTCTATAAAACTGGGCATACTAGATTGGGATGGTCTATAGAGAAAGGGGATGTTGACGCTCTTTTTAGTTATGATGGGAATAGCTATGCCTACAGAGATGTTGGTCCTGCAAGTAGGTCACTGCTCTAGGTAAACTAGTTCTTATGACATCTTCCCCAATACTCTTTCTCAATCAATACTCGATTGGACGAACTCTATATATAAAACTAATCCATATAAATCTGAAAGCAATCATGAATAAGATCAAAACACATGGTTAACTTAATCCAAAGGTCAATAATAAATAATTAGGGCCATTTAAATATAGTTGTATATGATATTCATATGCTATCCATATTTCGTTATTTAATCATTTAGCTCATGAAGAAAATAGAGGTACCTTCTAGCAGCTAATATAAGGAAAGCTTGATCAATAGGTATCAATAGATAAGAGATGCACCCATCTTTAGCCTACATCCATATTTACTGTCAAATCTAGCAAGCACCCAAAGGCATTAGAGGACCTTAGCACTTGGTAGATGTGAAGTTACGATGGATCTATGCTAGTTTATTTTTAGATGTGGAGTTACCATGGATCTATGCTAGTTTAATTTCGGTCTTTAAATAGGTTACAATCCACATGAATACCATGGTTCAATACCAATTAGTATCATTACCATGGGTAAATACTAATATCTCATACCATGAAGTTATTTGTTTTCTATATTTTTATATTTTGTTTTGATCCATTCAAACGCTTTCACCCTATTTAATTTAATTTTTAATTTTCATTTATTTTTAATTTTCTTTTAATGCAATTTGGTTGCTAATAATTTGGACGGTACATGAAATTACAATGTCTTACATATTTGACTTTTAACCTAACAACACTTGGATTTAGTCTAGTTTAATTTCCACCTTTAAATACGTTAGAGTCCACATAAATACCATGGTTCAATAACAAGTATTATCATTACCATGGCTCAATATCACTATCTCATACCACGAAGTTACTTGTTTTTTATATTCTTTTACATTATTTTGAGGGAGCAAAATGCTTTCACCCTATGTAACTTTTTTTATTTATTTACTTTTTACGCAATTTGACCTCCTCATAATGTGGGAACTACATGATATTACAATGTCTCGCTTATTGGGCTGTCAACCCAACAACACATGAACCCAAGGGATTATGAACCCAAAGGAATAATATTAAACCCAAGGGACTAATATTAACCCAACATTGGTAAACCCAAATATAAATATTACAAACACGAAAATATACAAGTTTTATTTTGGTTGTGAGACAATCCTTGTAACAATGCCATTCAACAATGGTTGACCATGGTTGGCTATGATTACCAATGGTTGACCATGTTTGATATTATAAAACTAGCGAAATAATAAAGCCATGGGATTGATATGAGAAACCCAAATGAATAATAAACAAAATATATTAATAGTAAAAGCCCAAGGGATTTTGAACCCAAGGGAATAATATTAAACCAAAGGGGCTAATATAATAAACTGAAAGGATTAATAAACCAAATGAATTATTAATATTAGAAACAGAAAGGATTAATACTAAAACCCCAATGGATTCAGAACCTTAGAGAATAATATTAAACCCAAGGGTTTAATATCATAAATCGAAGGCATATAAACCCTACGTGGAGACAAATTTTTCCATAATGTGAGATCTTACCATGATTCAACACAATTGAACATGGTTGGTTATGGTTGACCATTATTGATATTATAATCCCAAGTTAATAATAAACCACAGTGATTGATATTATGAACACAAGGGAAACATAAACCAAATGTATACCTAAGGGATTACAAACCTCGGGGAATAATATTAAACAAAATGGACTAATATTATAAACCCAAGGTATACGAACCCTAAGATAAATAGTAAAAATAGTAAAATAAACATGGTTGAATCAATAATGCCTAATAATTAATATTTGGAAATCAAGGGAATAATAAACCCAATGAACTAAGAAACAAAACTATTTATTATTATGAACCCAATCAATTAGTTAATCCAAAGGATAAATATTAAAAACCCAAGGGATGAAGAAACACAATGGATCGATATTACAAACACAGGAGATTCATAAATCTCACCATGATTCATATTATAAGCGCAAGTTAATAATAAACCCAAGCGATTGATACTAAAACCCAAAGGGATTATGAACCCAAGGGAATAATATTAAACCCACGAGACTAATATTATAAACCCCACATTGGTAACACTAATATAAATATTAGAAACACTAAAATAAACATTGTTTATTTTCACGGTGAGACAATCCTTGTCAGAATGCAACATTCAACTATGGCTCACCATTGTTGGTTATGATAGACAATGGTTGACCAAGAATTATATTATAAACCTAAGCAAATAATAAACCCAAGGGATCGATATTATAAACAAAAAGGAATAATAAACCAAATGTATTAATACTAGGACCCCGAGTGGATTATGAGACCAAGGGAATAATATTAAACGCAAGGGTATAATATATAACCCGAACATATATAAAGCCTAGGATAAATATTATAATTCTATGGTAGACCGTGGTTGACCATGGTTGGCTTCATAATAAACCATGGTTGACTGTGAAATATGAAACCCAAGCAATTAATATTATAAAGGCAAGGGAACAATAAACCCAAGGGATTAATACTAAAACCCCAACGGGTTATAAACGCAATTTATATAAACCTTAGTTGGTGAATATTTGTTTCATAATGTGAGATCGGACCATGATTGACCACACTTGACCATGCTTGGTTATGGTTGGCCATGTTTACTATTATAAAATAAACCCAAGGGAATAATATTAAAATCGAGGGTCTAATATTAAAAACACGCCATTGGTAAACCTAAATATAAATATCACAAACACTAAAATTACAATATTTTATTTTCATGCTGAAACAATCTTTGTCATAATGCGACATTGAACCATGGTTCACCATGATTGGCTATGATTGACAATGGTTGACCACCATTTATATTATAATTTGACGGGAATAATAAACTGAAGGGATAGATATTATAAACCGAAAGAAATAATAAAACCAAGGTATTAATAGTAAAACCCAAGGGATTATGAACCCACGTGAATAATATTAAACCCAAGGGACTAATACTATAAACACAACATTTTAAACCCAAATATAAATATTACAAACACTAAAGTAATCATGGTTTATTGTCATGGTGAGACAATCTTCGTCACAATGCGACATTAAAACATTGTTGAGCATGATTGATATTATAAACCTAAGGGAATCAAGGGGTTATGAACTTGATGGAATAATATTAAACCCAAGGGAGTAATATTATAAACCCAAGGTATATAAACCCTAAGTGGAGACAATTTGTTTCTTAATGTGAGATGAGACCATGACTCGCCACAGTTGACTATGGATGGTTATGGCTGACCATCATTAATATATAAACCCGTGGTTAATAATAAACCCAACAGATTATGAACACAAGGGACTAATATTAAAAACCCAACATTTCTAAAACCAAATATAAATATTACAAAAACTAAAGTCAACATGGTTTATTTTCATGGTGAGACAATCTTTGTCACAATGCGACATTAAACCATGGGTGACCATGGTTAGCTATGATGAGAATGGTTGACCATCATTGATATTTTAAACCTAAGGGAATAATAAACCCAAGGGATTGATAGTATAGAACCAAATAAATAATAAAACCGAGGAATTAATACTAAAAGCCCAAGGGATTATTAACCCAGGGGAGTAATATTAAACCCAAGGGACTAATTTTATAAACACAACATTGGTAAACCAAAATATAAATCTTTCAAATACTAAAAAGATACCGTTTATTGTCATGGTGAGAAAATCCTTGTCACAATGCGAAATTCAAACATGGTTGATCATGGTTGGGTATGATTGACAATGGTAGACCATGATTGACATTATAATCCTAAGGGAGTAATAAATCCAAGCAATTCATATTATAAAACGAAAGGAGTAATAAACCTGAGGGTCTAATACTAAAACCTCGAGGGGCAATGAACCCAATGGAATAATATTTAACCCAAGGGACTAATATTATAAACACAACTTTGGTAAACCCAAATATAACTATTAGAAACACTAAAATAAACATGGCTTATTTACGTTGCAAGACAATTCTTGTAACAATGTGACATTCAACCGTGGTTTACCATTGTTCGCTATGATTGAAAATGGTTGACTATGATTTATATTATATGCCATGGGAATAATAAACCCAAGGGATTGATATAAAAAACCCAAAGGAATAATAAATGTCAATTGATTTTCAACCCAAGGGAATAATATTAAACCCAAGGGTCTATTATTATAAACACACGGGATCAATAAACCAAAGGGATTATTAATATTATAAAACAAAGTGATTAATACTAAAAGCCCAAAGGATTCTCAACCTGAGGGAATAATATTAAGCCCAATGGTCTAATATTATAAACCCAAATTAATAAACCCTAAGTGGAGAATTTTTCTTCCATAATGTGAGATGGGACCATGATTCACCCCAATTGACCATGGTTGGTTACGGTTGACGATGATTCATATTATAAACCTAAGTTAATAATAAATGTAAGCAATTGATATTATGAATAAAAGTGAAACATAGACTCAAGGGATTAATACTACAACCCAAGGGAGTAATTTTAAAAACCCAACATTGGTAAACCAAAATGTAAATATTACAAACATTAAAATAAACATGGTTATTTTTCATTGTGAGACAATCATTGTCACAATGTGACATTTAACCATGGTTGATCATGGTTGGCTATGATTGAGAATGGTTTACCACCATTGATATTAAAACCTAAGGGAATAATAAACCCATGGGATTGATATTATAAACCCAAAGGAATAATAAACCCGAGGGCCCAATATTATAAACACAACATTGATAAATCCAAATATAAATACTTAAAACACTAAAATAAACATGGTTTATTATCATGGTGTGACAATCCTTGTCACAATGTGGCATTCAACCATGGTTAACCATAGTTGGCTATGGTTGAAAATGGTTGACCATGATTAATATTATAAACTTGAGGGAATAATAAACCCAAGAGATTGATATTGTAAACCCGGATGAATAATGAACCCAAGGGATTGATATTAAAACCCCAAGGAATTATGAACCCAATGGAGTAATATTAAACCTAAGGGA
>APFE030332873.1:0-10265 GCA_000404065.3 Pinus taeda
TTTCAATTAGAATTGTGTTAGCATTAGTGGCTTTGTTTGATTTGGAGTTGCAGCAGTTAGATGTTAAGACTGCATTTCTACATGGTGATTTAGATGAGGAAATATATATGGAACAACTGGAAGGGTTTGTTCAACATCGCAATGAGATATTCGTCTGCAGGCTCAAGAAGTCATTATATGGCCTGAAGCAGTCACCTCGGCAGTGGTATAAGAAGTTTGATTCTTTCATGTTGAGTCAAAAATATGTTAGAAGTGAATATGATCATTGTGTTTATTTTAAACAGTTGAATAATGGCATATTCATTATCTTGGTGTTATATGTTGACGATATGCTTTTAGCAAGAAAAAACATAGAAGAAATCAACAGGTTGAAGGCTCAGATGGCAAGGACATTTGATATGAAAGATCTAGGAGCAGCAAGACAAATTTTGGGCATGGAGATTTTCAGAGACAGGAGCAATGGTAAGCTATGGCTATCACAACAAAAGTATATTGAGAAAATACTTTTAATGTTTGGTATGGATAATGTGAAGCCTGTTTCAGTCCCTTTAGCTTCCCGTTTTAAGATTTCTTCGAGTTTATGTCCTAATACAGATGAAGAAAAGGATTATATGTCTCGAATTCCATATGCCAATGTAGTAGGGTGTTTAATGTATGCGATGGTTTGTACTCGACCAGATATTTCACATGTAGTTGGGGTTGTCAGCAAGTACATGGCAAATCCGGGTAAAGAACACTGGTCAGCATTGAAATGGGTGCTTCGGTACTTGAGAGGCACAAGTAGTTATTGTATTTCTTACAATAAGAGTAGTGAATTTGTTTGCGGATATGTTGATTCGGATTTTGCAGGTGATTTGGATAAGAGAAGGTCAACTTCAGGGTACGTCTTTACTCTTGCAGGTGGAGCTATCAGCTTGATGTCAAAGCTACAGAACATTGTTTCTTTGTCCACTACTGAAACATAATACATTGCTGCTTCTCATGCTTGCAAAGAGGCGGTTTGGTTGAAACGTTTGCTTGGTGAGTTTGGTAGGTTACAGGACAACATCAGGTTATTTTGTGATAGTCAAAGTGCAATACATTTGGCTAAGAATCCGGCCTATAATAGCAAATCAAAGCATATTCCAATTAAGTACCATTTTGTAAGACAGGTTATCACTGAAAGGGGAGTCTCTCTTGAAAAGGTGCATACAAAGGAGAACTGTGCACACATGTTCACGAAACCAGTTTTGTTGGAGAAGCTACGCTGGTGTTTGGCTTCTCTTGGCTTGCAGAAAAGATAAAATAATAATAACAGGGCATCAAGCGAATTGTTGTCAAGGTGGAGATTGTTGAGATTTTATGTTTGAGAAAAATAGGAAAAATCTGAGCTGATGACAACAATAGAATTCAGGTCCTAGATTAGCTCCAGTTTGTTGCGAGGGAGTTAATGCCTCCTATATTGGATGTGAGGGAGTTAATGAGGCTGTTAGATTCTGTATGCTATATAACAGGCAACCATTCAGATGGTTTGCTAAGAGAGTGAGAGGCTTTTTGTGAGGATTTCTTGATGTAATCTCTAATTTGATTAATAAATACCTGATGCCTATGTTTGGTGGACGTAGCCCAGATTGGTTGGGTGAACCACGTTAAATACTGTCTCTTATGTGCTTGATATTCTGCTGTGTGTTTTCATAATTTGCTGTGCATCTGAACCAACAATAAAATATGTATATTTATTAATATAGTTGTGCTAGTTAAATATTATTACTATTACTATTAAAGAATTACTTGAACAATATGTTTAGTTAATGTTATAGGTATTTAAATGTCATTAGGTTTGAGAATTTAATTACTTGAATGATATGTTTAGTTAATATTATATGTATTCAAATGTTATTAGGTTTGAGAATTTATTCAAGTACATTCATTTTAATTAGTGTTGAATTATATAGCTTTAATTGAGTAATAGGTACATTGCATTTCTTTATACATCGACTTTATTTTCATGACGAAATATTCATAGGCCTTGTCGTGTTATGAGCATCAGATTATTATTTTTGCAGGCATATTCTTTTTTTCATTAAATTGTATAATAAATTTTACACCATTAAAGAAAAGAGAAAGGTATTTTACGATTAACCTAACATGTTTAAAGCATAGAGAATAAATATTAGATTATATTAAAAAGTGTTTGTTTGTGTAAACATATATTCCTCACATCGTCACTCGTTTTATGAGCGAGAATGTAGAATGATTTTGCTTCTGTTACTTACAAGCGTTCCGAAGAAGCCGGTGAAACTTGAGATCCAACAAAACAGAAGCATAGGTTGAGACGGAAACTTGCTTGTCACAAAGTAACGAAAAGGCATGGACATCAAACATGGTCCACGCAAAAATTCTGGAAACATCAAGAAAAGGATTCATGTAAAATTTATGACAAAGAGAAAGGTGCTACAAAGACACAACCATATGAACCAAAGCAAAAATACCACGTAAGATCAAGCAAGGTACGGTGAGATTTATTTTCCTTGATGACGACGAGACAGAGAAAGATTCGCTTCACATGATCAGATCATGAAAAGAATAAAGAAAAACAACTACATATCCATCTGAATGTTTAAACAGGATACTACTTGGAGCTCAAGTATGATACGTTGCCATATACGGAAATATATGATAGATTGAGCTTCAATAAAAATAAACATTGGTTTTAATTTTGATTCCTTGTTGGGGATATTAGATCCTCATCCATCAAAGCGTACTGTACAGAGTTTCAAACCCATATGCTGTTAAATTATTGGGAGGAGTTCATGTCCTATGTGTACCACATGCAGACGACACATATTCTCAATAGAATCTTCCATGGCGTGGTTTTAAGCTTGTATGATTCCCTCCGCAATCGACTGAATATGTATCTTCTGTAAGTATATGGTTGTCAGATTATAAACAGAGTGGTTCCCATGTACAGAGAAAGAGAGCAACTTCCCCATTTCTGCAAATGGGTGACTGTGGACTTGAAGAGAAGTACAAGATAAGAATACCATAAATACTTTATGTGGGCTCACGCCTTTATCATGTCTCTACGTAACTCATTGGACGGTATGGAAAGCCAATCAGCGTGATTTTCGATGCACAAAACGTTATCTCCATTTTTTTTTCATGTCGGTCAGATGAATGATGATTTCAGGTAGAGAGGATACATCATGTGGTGTGTAGATTCTATTGAAGTAAATAATCCTTGTTACATAGAGAACATGCCCATCTCAATAAATCTCAATAAGAAAGAACGAGAACATAACTTTGATGAGAGGTGCCAGCTGATAAATTGGAACAGATGTTTGCCGAAATAAGAGAAGGTAAAAGTGGATACCCAAAGGGAACCCACAACAGATTGAGCTTGTGAGAGACTGGCCCCATGGGAACTGACGTTGTCTTATGTTGTTAAACAATTATTGTGGTTTGACTGCGAGCCGGGGTTGGAAACATAGACAAGATAGCTAGATCGAAATAATAGCATTGA
This sequence comes from Pinus taeda, assembly GCA_000404065.3. Classification (NCBI taxonomy): domain Eukaryota; kingdom Viridiplantae; phylum Streptophyta; class Pinopsida; order Pinales; family Pinaceae; genus Pinus; species Pinus taeda. The sequence goes on from APFE030332873.1 coordinate 3,503, forward strand.
AGTCTGATATACGTATTGACAAATATATAAGAGGTATTATTATTTGAGTTTAATAGTTGTAAATCATGTTGTTGAAGGATTTATTTGAGTTTAAGTAATAATCGTAAATTATGTGGTTGGAAATTCTTAAACTTAAATTTAATTTAATTTCATTTCATTAGGGTTGGTTTAGATTTCATAGTGAATTGATTTTTTCAAAGATAATATTTGTTTTAATTAATTAGAAATTAATTTTTGGAACAAGATTTATATATTAATACTTTATGATTTAGCAAGATTTAAGATGTAATATTAGATGGGGTTTTTATTTTTTTAGTCTTATTATAAGAAGCCAAATAAAGTTTCTTGATTATTTAATTTGTTTAGATGTAATCTCTACTTTTTAAGAATTAGTTGTATAATGAATAAATCTTATTTTTCTTATAGAATTTAATGTTGTATTGCTTATTTTTTTCTAAAATCATACATTTAATTGTCTTACTATTTTAATCTCTCAAATCTACGAATCTAGATTGAATTCTCGATTTAGTATTTGTTAGTGGGAACTTGCTTCTATTACTAATAAAATCTATATTAGGTTGAGGGTTACCCCTTGTGGTCCAAGAGCCATATTGAGACCTAAGGTAGCGAGGTTTTTCTAACCTCCATAGGGTGCAGTGGCAATGGTTCCTAACGAGGATTAATCTTAGGAAAAATAGTGCCCAAAGATGGAGGTATGGAACATGGTCCCCTAGATATGAAACAACATTCGTTGAACACATTGGCCCCATCCTCACCAATATCAATAGCAACCGAAAATTCAATCTTTTAACTTCTACTAGAAGAAGAAGTTCAAGTATTTTATGTTTGGGTTTGGCTCGCCTCTCTAAAGATTGCACAATAAAGAAACATTTTCATAATAATTTTTCCATAATGAATCACCACATTTAGAAAATGAGACCTTATAATTGAAGCCAAGAAAGCTATCATAGATGATAATATTAGCCACAAGGGTGCTTCTCTTCTTTATGACATTAATATCTCCGTTATGCCACCATCTAACAACTAGAAGAACCAAAGCATGGAATTTAAAGAAAAATGCCTATGTCTAATTTTGTTTGTGACACATAAAAAAGTCATCAATGAATGATAAGACAATGAATATCTCAGGCAATGATGGAGATTTACTAATTAGTGGAGCACTGAGTTATACAAGCTTCCGTAAGGAAACATATGTTGTTGCATCCACTATGCTATCAAAATGGGATGATGGTAAAGGGAGTGCATTGGGGCCAAGTGGAGGAACCATAGTAGATAAAACAATGGTTTCTACAATAGCAGGGGGGCGGGAGAGTGGTGGTGCACTAGTTGTGGATGGATGGTATGGTAAAGGTGGTTAGGGTGGGAAATGATAAACTCATGGAGGTTTTACTAGGGATGAAAGTACCCTAGGGGTAACATGTGGTATCCCAAGAACTAGGGAAATATGGTGAAAGCTCAAACTTTCACTATAACTTGGAACAAATAGTGGGTGGAATATGGGTGTTGGTGAAGGGTATGAGGGTGTTTGTGCTGACCTAGAATACAAAGAGCCAACCTACATAGAAATTTATAATAGTTTAATTAATTAACTATAATAAGGTAATAAAATTCACATTTAAACAAAATTTAACTTGACAAATGATACTTAGTAAGCGGCTGGTATGTCAATCCTAGGTGGACATGGCTCCTAACTAAATGACACCACAATCTACAAAAACATTAAATAAATGCCACAATTATACATATACTAAAAATAAATTCAAACCAAAAGCTTCTATAATATGGATTGAAAATATATGACAATTTTTACATTGAGGCAACATTTTAATTCACCATACCCAAGTGTGCAACAAACTAAATAGGTACACCATTCCTTCTATTGCAACACTTCTACTACCAATGTATCTACTAGTGTTAGGGTTGTGCTACCATGGTGTATGAACTACAAATGTTTTTCGACACATAACAAATGAAGAATATATATATTGTTAAGGTACTAACCTCCTCTATAAAACTCCCTCTTCTACTAGCCTCCATTGTTTCATAACAAGTATCCCAATGGAACAAACATTTTTTAGGCATGTAGCTTCTCCTGGCTAGACTCCACTAGACAAGATGAACATCCAATCCCTGTCTCAATATGACCTCTAAGTATCTCGTAGTAGGATAATGTTATAAGAGTACTATGTTGCAGAAGGTTGCAAGCCAATCTAGCTACACTAGCCTAGGTTTGACCAATGATATCTTCTAATGGAGGATGATACGCACGGGGTTAGGTCTTCATCTAGGAGGACAAGGACTAGTGTTTGTTCATGTCTAGCATTTTCTTAGACATTTTATTTATCCTATTTAGACACATGACACAACCCATGGAATCCATGAATATCAATGTAGTTCACGTAGGGACCTAAACCCATAATTTCCTAAGGAAATATAGGGGTTCCAAACTATTATTAAATGACTATTTTTTGAATACCACAAATTACCAATCCATCCATTGGTGTATAAAAGGTTAGTAGGTGCACCAACCATAGAAATGCGTTTTTTTGTTACTTTTTGTTGTAGTTCAGTTATTGGGTCAATAAACACTACCATCAACTATTGTTTGCAAAATTAGGTCTCTATATAAACCATTCTAACTTTATAACCAAAAAATTAGATAACTTTGGGCAATTTTAATGGATCTTACAATGGTATCTAGAGATGTGGCTAAACAAAATTCCCTTTACCTCTCTAGCATTTTGTAGTTCTTGCATGAGGGATCTAAAAAATCCCAAACTCACATCGATATCCATCCTAAAATTTGGTAATTATGGATTCTAGTTTGATATGCCTCATTGAGTTGATGTTGGGTTTTTGTTTTCAGTAGGCTTCATAGTAATAAAGTTGCATACAATCTGATAAAGTAAAATACAAATTGGTTTATTTTCCAATTAAAGAACTTATGAAGAAACATGATGTTGAGCCTTCTTGAAGTGAATTATGGAATAAACAGCGAAAAAATATGAAGAGTACTCTTTATTTCAAGTTTATGGGTATATTTTATCCAACCCTTCCCTGATGAACTCTTGCAACAACTAGATTTCATAGAGCCCAAGTTGAGAGATTATGTTACCAGTTTGTGCTAGAACCCTGTAGAGAATTAGGATTTTGTAAGGGACTATAGTGTAGAGAAGGAAATTATATCAGTTAGGTTGTGCACTATAATGGGGATGAAAGATGTGTAATTGGAATTAATCTAGACGCAATTTTACTATGAAAATATTAGGTATTATGTTGGTGTGTGGACAATATCTAGCCATAAGAGCTTTGCTTTTCTTGCAAACTCAGAATTTTAGCTAGATGACTTTTCTTCAGAAAACATAACTTAATTAAAAAAGTCTATAAATTAATGAAATTGTTATTGTTTGCAGCCAATTTTATAAATATTCAAAAAACCATATGTTATGATCACCATTCGAATTTGCAATACTAATGTTGTTATTGAACAATATACTTTTATTTATAATCTTAATACTATACTTAAATAATGTGTTTAATTAATATTATAGGTACTTAATGTTATTGTATTCTAAGAATAATTCATGTTATAAGTCTTTTCCATGCTATGCAAATTTATTTTAAAGTATCAAAGTGTATAGTTTTAATTGAGTAATAGTTACATTATGAAAAATCTTCATAAACTTTATTGTATAATTCATATTATAAGTCTTTCAATTCTATGCACATTTATTTTAAGGTATCAAAGTATATAGTTTTAATTGACTAATAGTTATATTAGTAAAAAAACCTCAAATTTTCAATTAAATGTATAATAAATTTGAAACAACTAAAGTAAAAATAACATCAACATCCTCATATCTTTCGAGATTAATTTGTTTAAAGTGAACATCATAAGTTTCCGGATTAACATGTTTAAAGGGATGCAAATAAATCTTACATTGTTTTGAATGTGTGAAACATTTGAAAGGACTTCGGACAAATTAAAGTTCTTTTTTTTCGTTAGGCCTATATTATTTTTAATTAAACACAACATCAATGGTTTAATAAGAAAACTTGTAGAATGATTTAACTCCATCACATTCGTTAAACCTATATTATTTTTTATTAAACACATTATCAATGGTTTAATGAAAAAACTTGCAGAATGATTTTACTCCATCATAGTTAAAAGCGTTCGAAAGGAGCGAGAGAAACACGGACAATGTCCAACATAAAAAAGCAGAAGTTGCGATAGAAAATGCAGGGTAACGAAAAAAACGGTGCTACAAAGAGAGAACCATATAAACAAACAGAAATACCACCTAAAATAGAGCATGGTAGGATGAGATATACTTTTTCTGATGACCCACAGAGAAAGAAAGATTCGCTTCACAGGATCAGATATGAAAAAGAACCAAGGAAAACAGCTTCATGGTAATCTAAAAGTTGAAACAGCATCCTACTCCGAGATGGAGTATGATACGTTCCTATGTAGAGGAATAGATGATGGAAATAAATATGCCTGGGTGAGGATATTGTTGGGTATTTTTCTGTTTGCAATGGGAAAATAATAAAACCACAAAAGAAATAAAACACAGAGGCAATGTTTTGTTTCTTTTGCTCCAGGATCTTTTTGCGCAGAGAAGTCTTTTTTAAAAAAAAATTACAAAGGACAAAGTATTCCACCACCATAAAATGATTTCTATTCATTAAACAAAAACACATACATATTCATCCTCTTTTACTCAGAGGGATTCACCAAAACATTTTCACAAAAATTACTTTGCCTCCTATGAAATTTTACACCACTGTGTGTAAATATTTCATTTACATTCACTGCTGTGTGAAAACAAAATTACAGAGTTTTATACATTTACCTTTTCACCTGTGTGAAACAATCCATGGATTTCAACAAAACTATCCACTGGTTTTCTTCATTTACTTTCTCCTCGTGCACTGCTGTGCAATCTTTACATTTCTTACATTACCAAGACAAAACATTTTTACTCTGCTGCTGCACTTTCTTTTACATTTCAAACCAAAAACATTTATGCACTTCTGTGCGTTCCTCCCCTGCAATACAAAATTTAATCTCTGTGTTTTTCACAGGTGCTGCGGACCCTCTGTTTTTTTTGCTGCCGCGGACTGAGGTTCACATCCTCCCGTGTGCAATACACCATTACACATTACAATCCTCGTGTGTAATGCTTTTTTACTATATTGGATTCAACGTTCTTTTAAAAACATATATAAAAAAAAATAATAAAAAACTTACATAGTATTTTAACCCATGCCTCGTATTAACACCTCGTAAGGGAAAACATTAAAACTTTACCCAAAAAAACATGACATTGTATTAACTTAGGTATGGTCCACGTTTTATTTATGATTCATCAGACCCGTATGTACTTTGAAGATTTTAACGGCGGTGAACCTTCCCTTGAATCGAACCGCGGAGAGAGAAGACTTCAATCGAACGGCGGAGGATGCATATCAGAACACCTTTCTCACGGAACTTTATACCAAAGTTGCACTGTGGTAAATCAACGGACGTAAATGCTGGAGGTCATCGGACGAGTGAAATCAATATCGGAAGAGGTAAGTTGGCTGAGAGTTACCTTCCGAAAAGTGTCAGGTGATGATGTCACGCCTGTCCACATGTTAGCGTCGGAGCACCATCGTACGGAAACAGCTTTATGCCAAAAGCGGTGCGATATCTTCCTGGCGGTTTAGCTTTGCTGCTGGGTGGTTTTGACTTGGTACGACGCGGTTTGAATGCTGGCCCGTGCGCAGCAGTGGAATTATAAATTTAACACTCCCCTTTAATTTCACCTGCTGGGCATTCGGTCATACCCAGAGACTTCCTCAAAAATTCAAAGCTTTTATGATCCAATGGCTTTGTGAAGATGTCTGCAACCTATTCATGAGTCTTGCAATGTTCTAGGACGATTTCTCCATTGTTCACTAATTCTCTGATGTAGTGAAACCTTGTATCAATGTGTTTCATTCTCTTATGAAACACTGAATTCTTTGACAATGCAATAGCAGAGCTATTGTCGCAAAAGATCACTGTCGCCTTTGCCTGCTCTTGGCCTAAGCTTCTCAACATCCTTCTCATCCAAACTGCTTGACATGCTGCTGTTGTAGCTGCCACATATTCAGCCTCTGCTGTAGACAATGCTATAATGGACTGCTTCTTAGAAGCCCATGAAATGGCTCCTGAACCCATATGAAAAACATAACCGGAAGTGCTTTTTCGATCATCAACACTTCCAGCCCAATCACTATCAGTGTATCCAACCAAATCTGAATGTTCTGAGACATTATATAAAATTCCAAACATTTTGGTACCTTTGACATACCTCAAAATTCTTTTTGCTGCCTGCCAATGTGCCTCCTTTGGCCTCTCCACGAATCTGGAAATTAAACTAACAGCATACATAATGTCAAGCCTAGTTGCTGTTAAATACATAAGGCTGCCTACAATACTCTTGTACAAACTAGGATCAAAATCCTTGCTGCTGTCCTCTCTGCTGAGTTTTAATCCCATCACTGTGGGAGTGATCGCTGCCTTGCATTCTTGCATGTTAAATCTTCTCAATACTTGATTTACATATCTTGCCTGTGAGATAAAAATTTCTTTTTCATTTTGATCTACTTCTATGCCTAAGAAGTATCTCAAGAAACCCATGTCAGTAATTTCAAATTCCTCTTTCATGACTGATTTAAAATTCTTAATGAGCTGATCATCATTACCTGT
>APFE030332875.1:0-19549 GCA_000404065.3 Pinus taeda
AAGATATTACTTCTTGTAATGGTTAAACTTAGCTTACAAGTACAACTTTGGTGATCAATGATGATAAATGTTATTGAATTTTCAATTTTGAAAGCTTGAAATTGAAACTTTAAGATTGAATTTGATGAATCATGATTCATGATACTCAATATGTTGCAGTGGTAATATGTATTTTACTAACTTGTGGACATGGTTGATGACAATTATAATTTCTAGATGATTGATGTGATATGGTTCAATGATCAATCTATGTTTTTTTATGTTTTTTATGTCTAATTCATCATTCTACATGTTTTTGTTGACATATATGTATAAAAAATATATATATATTTTTAAAAAATCGCTCCCGGATTCGCTCCCAAACCGGGAGCTTCTAAAAATGGTCGCTCCCGCTCCCCGCTCCCAAGTAACACTGGTTTGTTATGTGGGGGAGCATTGAGGCCTTGATCACATGGCAAGGTTGGTTTTCCTTGTTATCGCTATGGATCAGGGTGAGTGTTGGATGGGTAGGAGGTGACATCATGGAGGTGCTTGGTCTAGATGCATTGGGACTCCATAGATGTTTTTCCATCAAGTCCCAGAAGAGGTGGATACAACTTGAGCATGAGGGGCAGATGTCATGATCAAAGTTGCACAGCAACAGCATAGTGGCACCCTTTTTAGATTAGCGTGGGATCCAGGCATCATAGGACTTGGCAGTACAACTACCCTTGGGGATGAGTTGATTTCTATAGGGGAAGATCATTTAGATCTTCCATTGTACTTTGGTAACTCGTTGATGGCATGGGCGACTTCATTAGCATGGCAGGTGGGCCAGCAGGATGATATCAAAAAAAGCTCACACGAGCGAGATGTTATCTCTGTAAGGATTCGGTGGTATCTTCGAGAGTATACTCCTGGAGTGCATGGGATGGCCTACGTGGTAGGACAACTTCACGAGGAGTTGGGCATACTGCCACAATATCATGATCCCCTACTCATTGATGGTATACAAGGCACTTATGGTACTTATACTAGGCAAGATAGTAAGTGGAGCGAGGGGAGCTACAGGTGGGACAGGATGGCTTGGGATCCTGGTATTGAGGGATTCTTTCATGTCAGGACAGTGCAAAGGTCATGGACTAATCAGTGGCGCATCTAGGACCCTGGCACATTTTTGCAGTGACAATCGGGAGCAACAACTAGAGAGAGCATTGTTTGGCAGTTACTTGAGGACAAGCAACGTTTTGGCAGGGAGGACTATCATATTCCCACTTAACAATATTGCTAAGGGAAATGTCAATCTTGCCCAATTTTGTCTTATTTCATGTTTTCACTTAGGAGATGTGGGTTCAAAGGTCCCACATGAATTTTGGGATTAAGTGGGCACCCAAACATTAAAATGGAAGGGAAATATTGAGGCTTTAAGGGAGCGTGGCGGCCACCACATGGAGAATTACAGCCCACATGTGGAAGATGCTCTCATTGGAGCGAAGTTGGTAGGGAAAGTCAAGTTGGGCCCACATGGGCATCTTGGAGACTCTTTGATAAATAGAGCAATAGGCACTTGTTTTGGTCATTCATTCATCTATTCATAAATTGTGTCTTTGGCATAGCACGCTTGAGCTGAAGCCAAGTCTACAATGTTGTTTAGCACACAAGTGTGTCCGAGCAAAGATCTCAACCCTTGATTCGGTGGACTTCGAGTACCAGCCCAAGGAGAGAGTCCTACCAATACCAGTTCGTACCAGCAGCATGGAGTGCGAGTTTGTGGAGAGGATTGGCAACAACAGCACAGGAACTGCACAGTTCATGGAGGAGGCACACTTGGAGGTTGTAGAGTGAAGGGAGTTAGGGGCTGAAACTTGAGGTGAAGTGCAAGGAAGTGTTGTGGGGGCGTTTCCAACATTTTGGCGGAGCAGAAAATACAGCATTTGCTACAGGATTCATCTTCTGCTTGTGGAGAAGGGCCAGGCATTTGAGGGTCAACTTTGGAGCGTCAAAACTACGACAAACCCTTTTTGGGTTTTTCCGGGTTTATTGAGGAGGCCAAGATTAATTTGGAAAAATTTTGTAGGCAAATTTGAGGGATCAAACAAAGGCCCCAACTCAGCGAGCAACTAGAGGAGTTGGGGAAAAATTGGGCCAAAATTCCACGTTCAACATTTGGCCAATTCTTTCGCGGGTTTTTGTGGGTTATTGGTGGAGAGTCTGGGGTTAATTTCCTAGAATTTTTTGAGCATCTAAGGAGGCCCTAGCAGCAGTTATTTGTAGCCAGCGGCATATTTTCAAGGTAGCTTCAGCGCAGAGTTGAAAGAGAGCAGCAACAAATTAAAAAGGGATTTTTTACTGTTCATTTGGGCTTAGCTAGCTTGCCTTGAGCAAGCCCAGGTGTACTCTTTCCAACACCACATTGTACCTTCTTATTTATTAATAAAATGGCTTAGACCAGCGCAGTTCATGGAGATTTCTAGTTGTTAAATGTGCTGTAAATTTGTGTATGTGTTTATGTTGTGTTTGCTTTGTTTAACATTGTATATTTCCATTAGGAATATTACACAGTGTGAATTATTTGGTATTTGTCATAGCAAACTACAAATAAATCGTTAAATAAATTAACAATTAGGAAAATAATTTCCAGTCGCTGTGATAGATGAAATTTTCACATGGTTTCAGAACATGAGTGATCATTCGGGAAGCTAAGAAGCGGAGTAGAGAATTTCACTGATCATAGGGAGGAGCAGGCCGAAATTCCTAGAGGATGCGCAGTTCATTGACAAGCAATCCGAATTGCTGGGGCAGAAATTCGATTTTCAGTTATAGGTTTGCAAAAAAAGTCGAGTTGCCCAAGATAGTGATTCCAGTAATCAGAGAGAGCAGTGCAACTCAGATTTTTGCTGAGAAGATTTCTGGGTAGACACAGAGGGTTTCGCAGCAGTTTACAGTAGCAAAATCATTGTCAGGCGGAAGAGAAAAGCACACGCAGAGGGAAAATTTCTCTCAGGGAACTTCGAGTCTCAAAAGTTTGATTTTTTCTAGCAGCAAATTGGCAGTAGCTGAGTGCAGATTTTCTAACTCCAACAAGGCTTAGAGATCAGGATAGGTTGGAGGGTTCCTCTAACTATGTCATCTGGAAAGCCCAGATGTCCTTCCTATTAGATGAATATGGCTTGAAGCATTACATAGACAACGTTGTGGGAGTTTCCCAAGATGTGGATTAGCTGAAGGAATACCAGAGCGAAATGGCAAAGGTGAAGTAGTTGATCCCGGATGGAGTCAGGGATCATATAGACTCGCATATATCTGGCAAGGATACTACTAAACAGATGTGGGATGCTCTCGCCTGACTATATTAGGGTACTTCTGAGCAACGGAAGATGTTTCTGGAAGAAAAGTTGAGATGCATCAGGATGTTGAAAGGGGAAGGCATAGATCCCTTCCTCACAAAGATTTAGGAGGTCTAGGATCATCTTGCAATTATTGGGGTAGAGCCTCAACCAACAGAGCTAGTGTGGTTGACATTGAACAGTATCTAGGAGGATTGGCAACACTTCATCCAAAGTATATTGGGCAAAGACAAGCTACTAGAATGGGACGGGATGTGATCTGACTTACAGCAGGAGGAGTTGAGGTGAGCTCTTTTAAAGAGCTCCATCAATGGCAGCAGTAGTAGCGGATCAAAGGGCGTGAAGGAGGAGGAGAACGTAGTCCTTGCATCTAAGGGTCCCAGTCAGGGGCAGGGGGAACAAAAGAAGAAAAAGAACCTGTCAAAAGTCAAGTGCTTCATGTGTGGTGAGTTCGACAACTACAGCAAACAATGTCTTCTCAGGAAGAAGGACAAGCAAGAGAAGCAGGACCAGCAGGCAGCATACGCAAAAATAGACAAGCTTTCCTCTAGGCTAGAGGAAGAGTTTGCTATGTTCGCAGATATACCTCCAAGAGTGAGGTGAGGTGATTTGGTGTTGTAGCCCCAGAGAGCTACTTAAAGTGGGCAAGGTCCTTGAGGAGTTCAACTCATGGATCATTACCTAGCTATAGGGGGCCCACAATATTCAGTTGTAGGATGGATCAATGGCAGTTGATGCAATCAGTACCAGAGTGGCAGTGGCAGACTAGTAGCAACCAAATGTTGAGGAGCGCAGTGTAATGTTTACAACAGAGCAGGTCGCTCAGTGCAGAGTTAACAGCAACGCGGATTCTTCAATGGCAGTGCACTAGCTAGTAGCAGTTAGGACCCAGGAGATAGATGCATCATACTGAACATAGATATTCAATATTTTGGATGCTTCTCAGTTGTAGTAGTTGCAGTTGCAGCAGCAACATATGAGAGGGAGTTGCAGTGCAGATGCAGAGTTGGCAGCAGTATAGCAGTGTCAGCATCAACACAGATGCAGCATCAAAGTCACGTAGTGGTTTGTGGGCAACAGTAGCCAGACATCAGCAGCGTGACAGAAGATGAAACAGAGACGAAGTGTTGTGACAGGGTGTACAGCACTAGAAAACAATCCTTGCTAAGAGGGAGTGTTAGTTTTTGTAGCATCGGATGTATTCTAGCCACGAAATTTGGTGGAGAAGCTAGAATGCATGAGATCTCCAAAACCCAAAAATCATTTCTGGAAATTCCACCTAGAGATGACTTAATTAGATTATTAACCTATTTTTTAATGTTTCCTAAGTCTAAACTTAGGAAAATTGGTTAATTAATCAGAATTAATTAAGTGAAGGTGAGAATAGTGTAGAAACTCACATGGATCGACTTCAAGATGATCCTAGCCCTTGACAAAGTTTTGATATTGGTTGTTGGTGCTCCAACAGAGGATTATAAGAAGAAGTGGATGGGCACTTGGAGAATACACCTGAGCAATTCGATTTCCTTGGCAGATCGAATTCCAGAGAGTAGCAGCAGTTGTCGAAGAGCTAGAGGTTGAAGCAGAGACAATGAGAGGCAGGGACAGTTATCTAGACCAGATCCGGAGAGGCAGTAGCAAGTGACAAAAGTGATCCACGCGGAAGAAGCATAGGGACTGCGTAGTAGCTAAAGCAGAGCAGTTCGATTTAGCTAGGGAGGAAGTCGATTCAGTTTCCAGAGGTCGGGAAAGTCTTCCAGAGGGCTAGAGAGTCACTTCCAGCAATAGAGATAGGCTAGACAGTTTTCTCAAAGGAAGATTTGAGCCACACGTGTGAGAGGCAGTGCAAGGACTGCGAAGAGGACCTACGCTGGGGTTTGGACGATCAGTTTTACTAGAGTAGCTAGTGTCAAGCTTTATAGTGGGGTGAAAGAATTTTCTCGCTAATTATTTATGTCAGATTCTTGTTGTTTGAATTACCAGTTGGGCATCCATAAATTGTACTCAGAATTTCACTGCTACATAATAATAAAACCCTTAGTTGTTGCACCGGTTTTCCCAAGTTGAGTTTTTTCGGGGACATTTCTCGAAAAATATGTGTCAAATTTTTATGTGTGCTAGATTTTCTCAGTTTCCAACGCTATTTTCTTCCACGGTGTTTATTTGTGAAAATCAGTGTGAATTATTTAATATTTGTCGTAGCAAACTGCAATAAATTATTAAATAAATTAACAATTAGGAAAATAATTTCTAGTTGCTATGATAGATGAAATTTTCACATGGTTTCAGAGCATGAGTGATCAGTCGGGAAGCTTAGAAGAAAAGGAGCGAATTTCACTTCTCAAAGGGAGCGGCAAGCCGAAATTCCTAGGGGCTGCATAGTTCATTGACACACAGGGCAAATCACTAGGGCAGAAATTTGATTTTCAATTGCAGGTTGGCAGAAAAGTCGAGTTGCCCAGGATAATGATTCCAACAGTCAGAGGGAGTAGCAACAGCTCAGATTTTCGCTAAGAAAAGTTTTGGTTGGATGCAAAGGGTTTTGCAACAGTTTGCAATAGCAGAATCAGCGTTGGGTGGAAGAGAAAAACACACACAGAAGGAAAATTTCTCTCAGGGAACATCGACTCTCAGAAATTCAATTTTTTCCAGCAATAGATTGGCAGTGGTTGAGTGCAAATCTTCTCACTCCAGAAGGGAGTGTGCATAGCAAAAACAACAACCAAGCGCATGGAAAGAGGGAGTTTTCGATAGATCCAAAGTCATTGCTAGGGTTGATCATTTCCACCACAGGGAACTCAAAGAAGCGATTGAGATTGAACAGCATGCCAAAAACCTTAATAGGGATGATGGTTGGAAATTGAGTAAGAGTTGGATTTTGGCTCTCTTCATGACTCTTTCTCCCTCTCCTCTCCTCTCTCCTCTTTATTCTTTCTGATTCTCTTTTATCCTCTTCTAGTTTTATCCCCTTATATCCTTATTAATTTTCTTTAACTTCATATGTTTAGCTTGCTAAGTATATTTCTGAGCAAAATGGCTAACAAACAAAAATTTGTTTGCGCTTAATAATCGAACTTGACTTTTAATATTTTTTCCGATACACCTTTAGAATTATTTCTTGCTATCCTCCTATTCAAGGGAGATAAGCTATCCTCTAACAAATAATGTTATATTAAAGTGATAGTATTAATAAATATTCTTATTGTAAAAATTGATAATATTATAAATTATCATATAATGAATAAAAATTTAATTATCCCTACATATATTTATATTTTATTTAATAAGAATAAGTCAACCTCACAAAATAGTATTATCATTAATATTTCTTAGATAAATATTATTAATTAATTAAATATTTATTTATATATTCGAAAATAAAATATTAATTATTACATTAACAAATCGATTTTCCAATAAAATGTAAATAATTTAAACAGAAATCGTCCTTATGCTCTTATTTTAAATAAGAATATAAGTAAATATTCTTATATGATTGTGAATAATATAATTTTATAATATAATGAAATAAATATTTTTATACCCCAACAGTTAGGTCAACCAGATTATATTTTATTTAATAGGAATAAGTCAACTCCTCACAAATAGTATTATACAAATTAATTATTTTAGATAATATTATTATATTAATTAATATCATTAAATAATTAATTTATAATATCGAAATAAAATATTTAATTATTACATAATAGCTACTTTCTAACTAAATATTAAATAATTTAACAGACATCTCCTTATCTCTTATTCTTAAATAATATTTTACTCTCTTTAGTAACGAAATTACCAACAACTATTTTTTCAACGGCTAACATCCATGCTATTTATTCCTTCAAACTGATTGATTTCTCACCTTGTCCTAAGGATGAACCACATTAGTTGGTTCGAAACGTCAACCAAATCCGAATGATGTGATTAATCCGAAAGGCTTGTATCTAGATTCAAAGATGGTTGCAGCAGGGCTTAGAGATCAAGATAGGTTGGAGGGTTCCTCTAACTATGTCATTTGGAAGGGCAGGATATCCTTCCTATTAGATGAATATGGCCTAAAGCTCTACATTGACAACGTTGTGGCAGTTCCCTAGGATGTGGATCAGCTGAAGGAATACCAGAGGGAAATAGCGAAGGCGAAGCGGTTGATCCTGGATGGAGTCCAAGTCCATATAGCCTCACATATATCTGGCAATGATATTGCCAATAGATGGGGGATGCTCTCGCCCAACCATATCAGGATACTTCCAAGCAACGGAAGATGTTTCTAGAAGAAAAATTGAGATGCATCAAGATGCAAAAGGGGAAGGCATAGATCCCTTCCTCATTAAGATTCAGGAGGTCCGAGATCAGCTTGCAGTTGTTGGGGTAGTGCCTCAACCAATAGAGCTAGTGTGGTTGGCACTAATCAGTGTCACTGAGGATTGGCAAGTCTTCGTCCAAAGTATATTGGTCAAAGACGAGCTACCAAAATGGGATAGGATGTGGTCTGACTTGCAGTGGGAGGAGTTGAGGCGAGCTCTTCTAAAGAGCTCCATCAATGGCAGTAATAGTAGCGGATCGAAGGGTGTGAAGGAGGAGGAGAATGTGGCCCTCACATCTAAGGGTCCCAGTCAGGGGCAGGGGGAACAGAAGAAGAAAAAGAAAGACCTGTCAAAGGTCAAGTGCTTCAAGTGTGGTGAGTTCGGTCACTATAGCACGCAGTGTCTTCTTAGGAAGAAGGACACGTAGGAGAAGCAAGACCAGCAGGCAACATCTGCAGAAATAGACAAGCATTCCTCTAAGCTAGAGGAAGAGTTTGCTATGTTCGCAAATATACCTCCATGAGCAAGGTGGGGTGATTTGGGGTTGTAGCCCCAGATAGCTATAGAGAGTGGGCAAGGTCCTTGAGGAGTCCAGCTCATGGATCATTACCTGGGGCCCACAGTTTTCAATAGAGGGATGGATCAATGGAAACTGATGCAGTCAGTACCAGAGTGACAGTTACAGACTAGTAGCAGTCAGATGCTGAGGAGTGCAGTGTAGTGTTGACAACAGAGCAGGTGGCTCCGTGCAGAGTTAGCAGCAGTGCAGATTCTTCAGAGACAGTTCAGAGGCTAGTAGAAGTCAGGACTCAGGAGACAGATGCATCATACTGAACACAGATGATTCAGTGTTTTGGATGCTTCTCAGTTGCAGTAGTTGCAGTTGCAGCAACAACAGATGAGAGGGAGTTGCACTGCAGATGCAGAGTCGACAACAGTATAACAGTGTCAACAGCAGCACATATGTAGCATCAGAGTCGCGCAATTGTTGGTGGGCAGCAATAGCCTGACATCAGCAACGTGACAGGAAATGACATAGAGACAGAGTGTTGTGATAGGGTTTGCAGCACTAGAACACAGTCCTCACTAAAAGGGAGTGTTAGTTTTTGTAGCATCGGATGTGTTCTAGCCACGAAATTTAGTGGAGGCTAGAATGCATGAGATCTCCAAAACCCATAAATCGTTTCTGGAAATTCCACCTAGAGATGACTTAATTAGATTATTAACATATTTTTTAATGTTTCCTAGGTCTAAACTTAGGAAAATTGGTTAATTAATCATAATTAGTTAGGTCGCGGTGAGAAAAGTCTAGAAACTCACATGGATCGACTTCAAGATGATCCTAGCCCTTGATTAAGTTTTAGTCTTGGTCGTTGGTACTCCAACAGCGGATTATAAGAAAAAGTCGATGGGCATTTGCAGAATACATTTGAGCAGTTTGATTTCCTTGGCAAATTGATTTCCAAAGAGCAGCAGCAGTTGTCGGAGAGCCAGAGTTCGAAGTAGAGACAGTGAGGGGCATGGACAGTGATCTGAAGGAAGTTTTCCAAATCTGGAGAGGCAGCAGCAAGTGAAAAAAGTGATCCATGCAGAAGCAACGCAAGGACTCCACAATAGTTGAAGCAGAGCAGTTTGATTAGCTAGGGAGGAAGCCGATTCAGTTTCCAGAGGCCAGGAAAGTCTTCTAAAGGGTTGGAGAGTCACTTCCAGCAGCAGAGACAAGCTAGACAGCTTGCTCAGAGGAAGATTTGAGCCACACGTGTGAGAGGTAGCACAAGCACTGTGCAGAGGGCCTACACTGGGGTTTGGACGGCCAGCTTTCCTAGAGAAGCCTGTGTCGGGATTGTTAGTTAGGTGAGAGAATTTTCTCTCTAATTATTTCTGTCCAATACTTGCTGCTTGGATTGCCAGTTAGGCATCCATAGATTGTACTCAAAATTTCACTGTTGCATAATAATAAAACCCTCGGTTGTTGCACCGGTTTTCCCAAGTTGGGTTTTTCCAGGGACATTTGTCCAAAAATAATTGTCATATTTTTGTGTGCACTAGATTTTCTCAATTTCCAGTGCTATCTCCTTCTGCATTATTTATTTGTGAAAATCACAGTGTGAATTATTTGGTATTTGTCATAGCAAACTAAAAATAAATTGTTAAATAAATTAACACTTAGGAAAATAATTTCCAGTTGTTGTGATAGATGAAATTTTCACAAGAAATATTTCCCTAATGTGGATGTGTTTCCCCAAAATGGGGACTTTTCGGAGTCCCCCAAAAAAGGGGTGCTTCTAAGCATCTCGCCACGAAAGGGGGACTTCTAAGAACTTGCCCCAGAAACAGGGTGCTTCTAGGCATCCCCCCCAAATTTTTGCCTATAAAAGTTTAAAAAATCAAAAAATTAAAAAATTAATTAAAAATAAAAAATAAAACAACAACAACAACATATAAAAACACCCTAACTCACTTTTATTTTTATTTACCTTTTATTCACTTTCACTCCTTAATGCTCATTTTATTTACAATGTTCATTATCCATTTTTAATTTTTAGTTTTAACTTTTATGTCTTGACTCTAGATACTGATTACTTTAGACCAAATATTTGACTTGTCACTCTTCACTATCTTTGAGTTTGTCTAATTTCAATTTACTATTTCAAACTTTAGTATCTACTATGTTTCTTAGTACTAATTAGATTCTAGAATGATGAATGTAAATCAATGTATCAATATTTTACTATTTTTGTTTCATTTATGGTTTATGAATCAATTTATTTCACTACTGAATTTTAATCTAAATCATGTTTATATCATTTGCAAATTTGAATTTAGTACTACTTTATTGTTTATTGTTTAGTATTTACATTGCACAATGATGAATCTGCATGGGATGAATTATTGTTGTTGGGATTATGATAACTTTTTTATTTTTTTATTTTTAGAGATGGGTATCCCTATCTTAGATGGTAGGTACCCAACATCCCCCCGTCCCCCCTAAATTTCCCCAAAATTTGGGGGTGCTTCCTCATGTCCCCATATGCTTCTGCCCACTCCTATGCTCCCCCATCCTAGAAAATCCTAGAAACTTGAAGGAACATTAAAAAAATGTGGAGGGAACCTCCAAAGTCCTCGTAGAGACAATGGAACCTTGATTTGTAAACAACGTCAGAGGGACCAATAGCCCACTCACTTCACCATCACGGCTACCTTGTGGAATTAAATTTTTGCTCTTTGTTCACGGGACTCATGTAGAGAACTTTGCCTTTAGAATGGCTACTAAGCCTTTAATCTTGATGCAAGTTTAAGTGAAAAACTACTCTTTGGGACTAGAGGTTTGGCCTACTCTCTATTGTAACCTGTACATATTAACTAGCTAACAACAAAATAGTAATCACGCCAATAAAAACCAAGACTTTGTAACTACCCAATCACTCAAAGTTCTATCTTCAATGCAACTCCTTTACACATTGATATCCAACTAAACTGAAGCTATCAATATGATCAAGGTTGAGACTATGCTTCTTTGATCATCGTATGGGCGTGAAGGCTCTACTCAAGCTTGGGCTCAAGGCTTAGTTACTGCTTCGATACCATAGGCCAATGATAACCATCAATCAGTTCAAGTGACTTTGCATCTATTGTCAGTAATAGATCAATTCCTCCTACGTTAATGTAGTAATGCACAGCAATTGGACTTTTTTCCAGACAAAATGAACAATACAACCAGGGTGCTATGCCATGTTTAGATAGCAAAAAGAACTCAAATTAGTGTACCTTCAATTGAAACCATCATAAGTGTGTACTCAAGCTTCAACTATAGTTTTCATTGCAAAGTGTTGTCGCTCAGATTGTACAGGCATTGCGACAATGGCTCAGGGCGGGGGTTGTCACTCTGATCCCCTCCCACTCTGTTCTAGTTGTCTCCCAACAGTAGGCTATGGGGGTAGTCCCTGCTACACTCAAATTGTCAAAGTTCCAGGGCAGCAAAAGTACCAACTTTTTCAACAAAGATCGGATCACATATCAGCAGTCCATGCGTCATGGTTATACCATTCTGCAAGTTATGTAATGTAAATGATCTTCGTAAAACCTTGAGTCTATGTAACAACCTAGGTAAACGTCTAATTTGATGACGAAATCCATCCTAGGAGGTTTTATTAACCTCGTTGATTACCTGTGTTTCTAGACACGACTAATCAAAAGAGTTTTTTCCCTCCAGCTTAAAGCCCAAAAGCTAGGGTGAAATTTATTGTCGAATTATTAAGTGAGTCCTAGTGTTTTTAGTCAAGTCTGATGTAAAAGTGGTTTGGGAATAATTTAAACTAGTTGGTTTAATTATTTTATTACAAATCACTTGGTTTACTAGATCATATTGTGTCAAAGATGGGTTATGTGTCTTGAAAGCCTAAGCCAAATGCGTATTCCCTCTTTGAGTCTTGTAAATGTAAAATCTTATGTATTAGAGGGTCGGAAAAATAATTAAATCACCTCATGTTTAAATTAATTAATTTTTCTGGCAAAATAAAGTTAAACCCTAACCCAGAAAATTAATTAATTAGAATCAAATTTTAGTTGTCTTAAGAAAATAAATTCTCCAAATGGAAAAATTCGTGGGTCTTAAAAAAGTCATTTTTTAAGGGTCATCCACCAAAGGAATATTGTATATTTCAAGAATAATTGAACCCTTGAACCTTGGTGGTTAAGTCAAAGTCAATTTTTTTAGAAAATTAGCTCAAAATAATTAATTTTGAGTTAATTAAAATGGAATTAAATGACAACTTCGAAAATTCCTAAAAAATAAAAAATTAAGGGCCAAGATTAAACGATCTTGAATTGTTTACTAGCCGTTATTTTTCCATTTGGAGGATTTATCTATAAATTAGAGAGTCTCTAGTCATCTTGATCTCTGGCTAGAATATTGTTGCTAAAGAATTTTTGTAAACTAGTCCCGTTGGGAACTATTTTTCTGCTATAATAAAAGACTTTGGGGTGTAGCTTGAGGTGTTCTTGTTCGTTGATCTGTGGTATGTATTGACTATTGCTTCCTATATTGTGATTTATGTGATTATTTTAAGATAATACATAGTGTTTGCAGATATTCAATCCTTGGTCTCCAAGTTCACAGAGTGTGGGCAACGATCATTTTGCTTGGATCCTTAGTTTTTATATATTGGATTAAATCTTCGCAAAAGTTGTACTGAGCATAAATAGTTTGAAGCATTTCTAGTCATTCTTTAAAGGAAAATATTATTAAAAAATTACTCTCAAAATTCATTTAAAAACTTTCTATATATGTAAAATAATTTTGTAAATTTATATTCCATGTTCTACCAAGTTTCCGGTACGAGGAGGCGAGGGAGCGGGGATACACAGGAGCGGCCTATGCAAAAGCTCCCCACCAATTTTTAGGAAACGTGGGGGGACTTCGGGGTCTTAAAAACTTATAAATATAAAAATATAAATCGATGAATCATATAACTGAAACAATTTTAAAACGAAAAGCATGATCATTGATATCATTATCATATAAATTATAATCATACATCATACATGTAAGTTTGTAACTGTACAGTGTAACTACTAGTCTACTAACTTACTAACAATGCACAATGAAAATAAATTATAAAATTATAAATGTTTAAACTTTAAACCATATTGATGTTCAACTTCCAACTATGAACATTGAATACTGAATATTGAAATAAAATTATAAAAGTCAAGTCTGATACATCAAGAGTCAAAAATTTTAATTTTATAGAGTCAAAATAACATAAGAACATATCAAAAGATAAATGAGCATAATTGCTCAAGGTAATTTGTTCAACAAAGGAGCAGACAGAAGGCTTCTTAGCGATGGCGGCAGCGTTCCGTTCAACAAAGGAGTAGACAGAAGACTGCTTGGCGATGGCGGCAGTGTTCAGTTCAATGAAGGAACAAACAAAAAATGAAATGTGAAATGAACATAACGTAAACCCTCCCCGGTCGGTCAACAAATATTAAAAATTACGATTTTTTTGTTTCATAAAAAAATTGCGAATTTTTTCCAGGGAAACGACCCCTCAAGACCCCATAAGACCCATTTCGTCTAGGAAACAACCCCTTTCAAGTTTCCTAGCGTACCTTGTCTTTTGGAGCGTGGGGAACCGACCCCCTCTTGTCCCCAAGTACCCGAAGCGCGAGGGAGCTAGGAAACTCAACCCCCAGGTGGGGGGACAAGACCCCATGGAACACTATTTATATTGTAAATTATTTTGCTAGTTGGGCTTTGGGGATTTTAGATTTTTTGTATATATTTGGGGTTTTGGTGTTTTTATTTTATTTTCGCAGGTTGGAGTAAGGAATCAAGTAAGATAAGAGCTAGATCTAGGCCCTTGAGGGTAAGATCTAGTATCTTGGAAATTTTGTAGGGCTACCCACGAAAGAATTTTAAGAAAAACAAAGAGTTGAAGCATAAAAAATTTTGAGCAAGGGATTCAAAATTTTTAGGGCTTCTAGCCCCGTTTTTTCCTTGCTAAGCCTCAGCATCCCTCCTTTAGCCCTCAGCATCTGGGCTTCTAGCCTCCCCGAGGCTAGTCGTGAACCTTCGGGGCTACGACCTCCCCTCCTTGCCCTTACCACAAGCCCTAAAGGCCTTGCATCTCCCTCTTTGGCCTTCCGTCCTCCTCCGTGAGGCCTCCATCCCCCTCCTCGGTCTCTTTTCCTCCTCTGCTAGCCCTTCGCTAGGCCTTCTCCCTCATCTGTCCTCCCTCGGCCTCCTCTCCCTCTCTTCCCTTGGCCGTAGCCCTCTAAGGGCTTGAGGCTCCCCTTCTAGGCCTTTAGGCCCTAGGCTATAAGCCTTAAGGCCTTTCCCAGGCCTCTAGGTCCCTCCTATCCCCGACACTAGCCTCACTAGGCATAGCATTGGCCTTTTCAGGCCTCCTCTAAAAGCCTTTAGCCTCTCTTGCCCTCTTTGCCTCTTCCATGGTCTTCCTAGGCATTTTTCCTTGGTTTTGAGCCCTCGTCTAGCCCTAGGTTGGCCCTTGTCCATCTCTGAAGCATTTGAGACTGAATACTTTGTGGTTTTGCAAGTTTTGAAACTCAACAATTATATTTTTCAAGCATCTACTTGACCCCAAAGTTTCAACAAATTTTGACCAAGGGATCTTCAAGGCCTTGGGCCTAGGGTTTGACCTCTAAACCCTAAGTTCATCTTTGTTTTATTACAGCATTCTAATCATTGATGATTAAGCCATAAAATCACATGCTACATAGTCAAAATTGTTTAGATTTGCAAAATTTTCATTTTCATGAGTTTCGGCCACTTGAGCATCTTGAATTTGACCTAAATCTAACTTTTATGCTTGCTGGAATTTACAGCATACTGAAAAAATCAGATCTGAAATTTTCTTAAGCACGCACTTAATTAAGGTCAAAAATCTAAAAAATTCAGTTTCAGTGAATGTTCGTTATTTTTACACATATTGGGCATTGTCTTAGGCTTGACTAGCTTGCTGATCTATCATTGTTTTATTGTTGTAATAAACATATCAGTTCTGAAATTCACTTAATCATACTCTCTAAAAGCCCTAAAAATTGAATTTGTCAAGTTTCAATGCATTTTTGTTATTTTTTGGCATATTGGTCATCTATTTTTTGTATCATTAGTTTGTTGATTTGTCACTATTTACTACTGTAATTAACATTTCAAATCTGAAAATTTACTGAAGAATACATCTTAAGAAGGCTAACATATCTAATTCTTCATTTAATCAAGTTAAGTCATATTTTGGCAAGCATAGGCTTTGTTGGATTAGCATTTACTTACTGTTGTCATAAATTGTTTATTGTTGTCATAATAGTCACTTGTTGCTCATCAAAAAGTCATAGTAACATAAAAGTGCCTAAGTGTCTTCATATTTTGTTCCTAGCATGTACATTGTGAAAGTGACTAATATTTTGTCTCTTGTGAGTTGACATGTTATAAGAATTCATACTTCACACTGACTTAAAGCACTTAAGTCTCTTGGGAATATTGGCATCTTGATAGATAAGTGGATAAGTTGGTTTAATTGGTTAAACATCTTGTGAAAATTTTTTGAAGATCGCACTTCTATCTCTCAACATCCATCTTGATTAAGATTGTATCTTAATATTGTTAAGTACTCTTGCTATAAGAATATTCACACTAAGTACTTAAGTAACTTACACAGTCCTAACTCAAGATAATTTTCACTCATCATCTTGCATTAAGCATACTAAGTCTAGATTGCATTAATAATTTACTTCCTAGCATAAGCTAGGTTGATAGAAATATAGGGCAACACTTCTCCTATAGCTTGAGGGGCATTGGCAACTCTTCGATGGTTAACACGATGACCTTGCAGCCGTTGAAGTCACAGTCTCTGCAGAACCAGAGGCATCGAGTGATAGGAGCAGAACAAAAAGTAGCGTTAATCAGGCCCTAGCCTGCTTCCTATTGGCCTCCTTCCAACAACCTACCTTGGAGCCCAGCTTCAAAATAGTTAAGGGAAAGTCACACTTAGACCAAGCAGGGGCTATCCATCTGGTCATCTAGTTCCAATTTACTATAAGCAAGAATTTGTGACTCCATTAAGGCACCGGTCTCATATTTTAAAATCTAATCTAACTAATAATCCTGCTTAAATTCAACCAAGTGGCTAGGCCACTCATCCGTAGGGACTATCCCTTCACCTCATTCCATAGGGACTAAACCCCATAGTCTGTTGTTGGGAGACAGCTAGAATGGAATGGGTGGGGATCAGAGTGACAGCCCCTGTTCTGAGTGTTGTTGCGGTGCCTGTACAATCCAGGCGACAACAATCCCTAATGGAAATGAGATGATGAAAGACAAATTGGGAACCAACTTATCTCAGAGACACAGTTGAGTGGCCTAGCTACTCGATTTAATTTAGCAAGACTTAAGGATTCAATTAGATTTAGAAATGAGACCAGTGCCTTGTGGAGTCAAAATTCTTGCTTATTACAAATCGAGACCAAGTAACCGGATGGACAACTGCTACTTAAATGATCAACTAAGCTATATGAAATGCAAGTCCTAGAAACTAGGTGTAATGCAAAGATCTTGGTTAATTTTAAATTATATGCCTAGTATAAATGGAACCTCCCTCTTAACTGTTTTGAGACCAGTGTTTAGAGTAGCTTGTGGGATGGAAGCCAACGGGAAACAAGCAGAGACTTGATTAACGATATCTCCCCCTGTGTTCCAACCACCCAATGCCTCTAGCGCTGCAGAGACTATGGCTCTGACGACTACAAGGTCATTGTGTTAACCATTAAAAAAGGTTATCCTAGGAGTCTATCAACCAAGATTATGCTTAGAGGTAAATTATTAGTGCAAGTTAAGCCTAGAATGCTTATGCAATGATTATGAGTGAGATTCTTAGTTAAGATTGCTTAAGGTTTGAGTACTCAATTTATGATATTTCTTTATGACAAGAGTACATGTAAATCAAAAATGCAATCTTACAACCAAGAAAGTGTCAATTAACTTATTGCCAATGTCAAATCCACAAGATACCAATTACTCAAGATATTTCAATCAACAATCTTATGCCACGATTATGTTTTAGAAAATGCTAAGGTGCTCGAATAAACTTAAGATGTCAATTTCTCAGGATAAATATTAAAATTACCTAAGCCTCTTAAGATTATGAAAGAGCACAACATTATGAACTTGAAGTAGAGCACTTATTCAACAATGCCACAACCAGTGTCAATTAGATCTTAATGCCAAAGCGACTTAGCTCATCAACAAGATTTAAAGATTTAAAGCATAGATGTTTGAGTGGTTTAAGTGTCAAGTTAACAAATTCTCAAATTTAACACAAGGCAAGCAATTATTAGAACTTAACAATATAAACCGCTATGAGCCAACTTAATTATGAAAGATCCACTTATGAAAAAATATAGGACAACAGTGAACAAATCACTTCAAACCAAGAAATTGCCAAGCAATATGAAACATAAGATGACCAATGAGCAAAGAGTGGTTAGAGAGCTGCGACGGAGCGGAGCGGAGCCGGAAGACCTAGGATCATTGCGTGCAGCTGCTGCGCCGCCGCCTCGGCCTGGGCCGCGAGCCCTGCCTTCCGAGCCTGGCTTCAGCCATGGCCCAATCAGATCCTTCCCATGGGGATGCAGAGAAAGCTTTTTCTGATTTGGTAAAGTCTCTTCCCCCTGTCCGACCGAAACCAACAACTTCAAAATTTGTTAAGAAGTTGGATATTCTTCAAGAAGTTCAGTTGCCTCCATCTCTTCCTCGAATGGCAGCTCTATCACTAGCAGAAAAGGGTCTCATAGGACAGTTTACAGGCTTATAGCCTTCACCAAAAACAGTTCAACGATGGGTGGAAAGGAACTGGTCCGATAAAACACAAGGAAAGATTTCAATCCGCTTTTGTGGTAAAGGTTACTATACCTTTCATTTTGAAACCAAAGCAGATAAGGACTTGATATTCAGGAATGGGCCCTATTTTATGGACTCTCGAGGGCTATATCTCAACAAGTGGACCCCTGATTTCGATCCTGAGCTAGACATCCCTAATGCGGTTCCGGTATGGGTCCGTCTTCCTCATCTGCCCTTGCATTGTTGGGGAGATGAATCGGTCAAAGCAATCGGGAATGCAGTAGGCAAATATATTGACAGAAGTGAGCCCAAAGATAACATGCAAGCCTGTGCAAGGATCTGCGTAGAAGTGGACCTCGGAAAAGGACTGCCGGAAGCCATCAAGCTGAAGGTGGATGAATGGAGCTACATCCAGCAGTTAGATTACGAGCAAATACCCTTTAAATGCAAGGTATGTCATGAATACGGTCATTTCGCTAATAGATGTACTAAAGTAACCAATTTGGAAACAGAAGACCAAGGAGGACAATGGGAAACTGTGAAAAAAAAGAAAGCAGCACCCCCGTCCAAATCTAAACCATCCTCTGAACAACCGGGCTCTTCCTCCCTCCGCCCCAATTCTCCCCCTCCCAAACCCCCGGGCCCTTCCCAAGATCCCTCCTTCCCCTCATCCTCCAACCCTTTCCTTATTTTATCTTCTGATGATCCTCAATCTGACCAGCCCTCCCTTGAAATGTCCAATCCTCCCATGATTACCTCGATTCTCTCTCAGCCTTCCTCTGATCCTCCCCCCCCCAGAACCACTAGAAGTTCTTCAAAAGATATTGGCGCTTCAAGTGATCTCCATAAGAAGCTGGGACCAGGAAGAAAGTCAGCCAAACAGCATCGGGAAGAAAGCACGCAAAAGGATATTGCCCTTGGGATCCAAACCCCAATGGATTCCTTCATGACAGGATCCCAAGAAAAAGAAGCAGCAGGAAAAGACCATGAGAGGCGAGCACCTCTTCGCACGAATGCCCCATGATGAAGCTCTTATCTTGGAACAGTAGGGGCATGGGGCACCCCTCTAAATCAGCTGCCTTGCGAGATCTTCTTCAAATAGAAAGACCTGAAATCATTCTGATTCAAGAAACCAAACAAAGTCAAAGTGAAATGCAGAAAATTGTAGATGCCCAAAAAAACTACTCAAGGGCCAGCAGCAACTCCAGAGGAGCATCTGGAGGAATTACAACCATGTGGAATAATCAACGTTGGGATTGCAAGTCATCTTTTCTCAATCAAAACTGGTTAAGAATTAATCTAAGTAACAAAGATGAGAGCTGTGACCTCATCATTTACAATGTCTATATCCCCAATCAGTATCGAGAAAAGGAACAGTGTTGGAAGGATCTGAAAGAAGATATAGATAATGAGCAGAACCCATGTAAAGTTTTGTAGATGTTCTATGCTAAGAGCAATTTCACTTTTCACACAGCAATCATACAAGTAGTTAAGCAAAATGCAGATAGAACATATAAGCAGATCTTACAGAAGACAAATCAGAAACAGGA
>APFE030332882.1:0-13267 GCA_000404065.3 Pinus taeda
TGGGTGCGGCTGAAAATAGTGAGCCTGTGCTTTCATCTTTCTGCTCGCAGTAGGTTTCCCACCCGTCCTTGACGTGGGGGGTTTCTTTGAGAAGAGCGAAAACAATCTTTTCCCGACTTGAAAATTCATGAACAGAAAATAACCCTCTAGCAGATTTAACCATTTATCTACCACATCTGCATCTATTTTACCCTCGAACATGGGGATTTCAAAATTCACTTTTACCTTAAAGGGCGTGGCGTTTCCAGAGTAGCTGCTGGAAGCCGATGCGTCACCTCTAGGTAGTCGCTGAAGGATCTGCGCAAAGCTATCCATCATCGCGTTCCTTTGTTGCTCGAGGGCTTCTTCGAGCAAGATTTTGATAGGATCTCCTGCCCCCTCGTCTTTTCTTCTCATCCGCCATGGGAGGCCGTCGGGATTTGCGAGGCTGGTCTTGCAAAGGTTCGACCAGTTCAAGCCCTAACTCCTTATATCCTGACCTCGTTGGGGACATGCAAAGAAAAACAGAGAAAAAGCAGACCGTTCTGATACCACTGATCCAGATTTAAACAGGAACGCAATAAAATAACGAGATAACCATATACACAAAGATGCAGCGGAAATAATACTTCATTTCATTAATGGAAAATACTGAAATATGCTTACAACCGGAAATAGAAATAAACCAGCTAGGGCGATGGTAGCTTATCTCTGAGAAGAGATGTGTGGCTACATGCCTCTGAACTGTGTTACAATGAGGCTCGAAGGCCTATTTATTGTTGAGAAACAATGGAAAAACCCTTCACATTCCAAAACCTAACCCTGGAAGATGAAACGCCAAATTGTGGGCCCCGTTTTTGGGTAAGTTGGTACATCAACTTCCGGGGTTCGCGAATTGGTCGTCTTATCTCCGTTTGACGCGCATGATAGCCCGTTGGAAATATCTCTCCGAGGACTACGACGGAAAAGACGAATTTTAGTCACGGGAAATCGCTGGCGGTAGATTTCCCAAAAAACGTCGTTTAGGGCCTCAAAATGGCTCCGGAAGTTTAGGACCCGAAAAACTGCTAAAAATAGTAAATTGTGCTATAATTAAGGAAACTGAAAAAAACTGCATGAAGCACTTAGAGGGGATCCAAGTCGAATTAGCGGGTGTCCACCAATATCCACTTGGATCAATCCCCAAGTTTGCACGAGCAGTATGTCAATGTCATTGATTTCAAGGCATATTTCCATAATATGCACATTCAAGCAAAGAAATATTTTAAGGGAATATGATACAAGGTTCATATTTGGTCGCTAAAGAAGATATTATAGGGATTTTTAGTATATAGCCAAGTAACTGGCTAACCCCTTCTGATGTCGGCGCAGGTACCAGTAAGGTTATTGAAGGTGTAGCAGTACTGACCATCGCGCAGACCACAGAGCACACCAAAGCAACCATGGCAGTAGAAAAGAAGAAGGAAGCATAGAAGGCTTCCGCTAAATAAAAGGTTATGACAAGAGAAAAGGTCGTGTAGCAAAAATAAGTTGTTGCAAAGGAGAAAGAAGCGACTTCCAAGGAAAAATAAGCAACGAAGGAAAAGACTACATCACTAGCCACCATTAACCTTGGTGATTCAGACATCGAGTGCACGGATGTGGAGGAAGAGATAAAGGGAGAAGAGGAAGGGGGTGCAGGCTTGGATTCCCCCTTCTTCATCAAGAAGAGGCTGAAAAAGAATTCGAGAGAACCCCATAAGAAGAAAAAATCAGACAAATCAGTGAGCACGATGCCTTTGGTCCTCATAGAGGGGGACCTAGATGAAATTGGGGATGTGATCCGTGATACAATGACGGATCTTTGGGGCCACTTTGAAGAGTAGTACCAACAAAAACTAGGCAAGGTACAACAGGGCCTGTGGGAATCGAAGGTCCAAACAGGCCTTATTCAAGCGAGTGTGGGATAGATGAGCCAGAAGAAAGCGAGCCTAAAATAATTGAGCTAGTTAGCCTTGAAAGTAGAACTCACACTAGATCTCTCCATAGTGCAGTTGCTAGAGGGATCCTTGTTTGTCATTTAGCAGAAGGCAGGGTGCACCTATTACATATGAAGGACTTGAGTCTAAACCTAGTCATGCTTCCTATTTAGACTATGTATGAGCTCCACCAAGGGTTGTTAGACGAGCTCTCAATTAGGAAACAACGTGCATTGTTGATCATCAATGAGGTAAAAACAACATAAGTTTGAGGAAACGACGCAAGTCCTCAAGGAAAAGGAGGAGGTAACGGTGTGCAATCAACAGTTGGAAGATGCTATTGTATAGGCCTATAGTGAGCTTCCCGAGCTCCAGATTCCAACCGAAGTGGCCTCTGCAGAAATTATCAAGAAGATAGATGCCGCAGTAAAGGAGTCACAAGCATATTTCAGCAAAGTCAAGTTTGAGCTACAGCTACAAATATTGGAGCTAAAACTTAAGTTGTAGCCCACTACCCCTCCAAAAGTCAAAGAGCAGAGTGAAGCTGCTATTAAAGAAGAAATGGCCACCTTACAGATTGTAGTAAAGGGCTACACTTAGTTATTTTAACAGGCCATGGAATTATGGACCTTGCTACATGAGGATCCCAGTCTGCAGAAGATTGAAATGTACATCAGCAAGAAGCATAGACAGTTCGATGAAATCGGGTCGAAAACGTGAACCTTAGCTCCAATGCAAAAGGTTCTCCAAGTTATAGGAACGTAAGCTCATCCAAAGTGAAATTGATGAGCTACGTAACAAGGAATCCATCATATCTTCAAAGATGTACCCGTAGGTGGATGAGGCCAGATAGTTGACATTGTCAGTGCAGGGCAAGCTAAAGGCCATGTAGCAAACACAGAGAATAATGGACCTTGTAGTTGAAGGCCCAATGACTGAGAAATTGGTTGAAGAAATCTGTCAGGACGCTGCACAGGGGACAGAAAAGTTTCAAGTTTTAAAGATTGAATTCAGTGAACTATAGTGGAAGATAATGGCACCACCAGCAAAGTGACTCAAAGAAGAGTCACGACTTTGTGTTGGGGGCTTGTTGGGACACAGCCCCCTGGGGTCAATTTTTTAATCATTTTTTTATCTCTATAATGTCTCCACAATTTGAGGAAGCAAAGCATGAAGGTTGTAGAAGTCAAAAGGGGCTTTAGGAAGGTCAAATCCCCTTAGTTTTTTAGAAGCTGAGATGTTTTGTGACACAACCATGGTTCACGAACCATGGTATTGTAATGAAAGAAGCTATATAAATGAGTCATAGCGAGTCATAGGATGATAATAAATAATTGAAGATCCATGTACGGGAAAGTGATCTAACGCAGAAGAGTATGTTTTATGTACTTAGGTGAAGAGGAGGTTCATGTAGGTGTGTGCGCGAAGAGCTTGGTAAGTCTACAACTGAGTGCGCGGGTCCCTACAACTATGTGCACAAGGAAGAAAGAGTTTTAACAGAAGGATTGATCATAATAAAGAATATTTTGGAGCAATATTTTTGTATCTGTGACTTTATGTTTACTTCTTCATTTTCTATGTATTCGTTCTAATTTATGCACTTATCTTAAGAAACAATTAATTGATGCACGAAAGTAGTAGATCTGTTGGTTTACTTAATGATGTGGATGTTTAAAGCAATTGACTTGGAGTTAGAAGTTGTTATCTGTAAGTTATCATAGTTTCCGCAATTTGAGGGTTAGGGCTCACGAAGGTTAGAATAAATCCCTATAAGTAATAGTAACCCATCACACAGACCTCTAGATGCAAAAACCTGGTTCTGTCATCCCTCAACAGTACCTTGGGTGAGACTGTGGCCTGCACTATGCAGGTTGTTACCAAAAGGGCTGGTAGCTTAGGGTTTTGTGGTTAGCGTAGCTAACTCTAAACCTAGGTCCATACCCCCCATAAGCCAACACCTCCCATGTCTTCCTCCCAGATGGGTTCACTCCTGCAACTACCACTATTGTCATGGATTGTGAAAATATACCTCCCAATGACCTCTACACATTTTTTCCTGAAAGTATTCTGGAGCTTCTCTTCCCGGCCTAGTTGTGCTCTGCACAGTTTCAATATATTTTCCTCCCTCCTATTCACCTCAACTTGAAACATGACAACAATGCATCATGGTAGACTAGGAGGTTTTGGATTTGATGTCATCCCATCATGAGTGAATTGTAGGAACAGGTACACTGATGGATCATGGCACGACGACAAATGAGATGAAGAGGAGTGCATGCTAGAAAACTTGCTCGCCATTGAATGTACACATGAAGCACATCAAACAATAAGAGAAAATAACACATGCATGGAACCATATTGCGAATAACAAGACCATTGAAGACCCTATAGCACCAAGCTATGCAGAGATGAAGACAAAGTACATTCGAGGACACATCCATCACTTAACAGCACAACATCTTGACATGGACATCACATCTAGCCAGTACATGTAAATAGTGTCATGTCGAGTTGTGTTATGAGTTGTTTCGGACACCTCACTATTGTGATCCGTAACTGTTGTAATCCAATATAATTTAAACTGAAATTCCAGGTGTCATTAGTGGAATGCAAACAACCATATGTAATGTAAAGTGTTATATATAATTAATTTCAAGAGTCTTGAGGGTAGTCCAAGAGTCAAAGGGGAATTTTAAGTTTCACCCCACCCTTTCCTATATATAGAGCCTCATAACTCATAGAACAGTATTTCGGGAGCCAAGATTTTTCTAGGCATTGCTTAGAGAGGGCTTGGAGAGTATTGTGACGAACCTTGGCTTCTCCACAATGCAGAGCGAGTACATCTCTTTAGAGGAGAAGGAGGTGTCGACTAGAACATTCCACTATTGGGGCTAGTCGTTGTCATGGTTGTATGTATGGATGGAAATTTCACTTTTATTTCATATAACAAAGCTAGCACATTTCGTGCATATGTTTTTATTGTAGTTCGACTATTCTGGTTACTCTAGAAATGTATGTAGTTTTAACTTACGCATTTATGTATGGACTATTTCGTATGTTATTGTATGAATCTTATTGAAGCTTGTTGTTGGTTTAACTCATCACTTTGGATTTTTGACTATTCTGCTTTCTAGTTTATGCTGTCATTCAGCTTGTGTGTTCCTTCTAGGTTGTGTACTATTACAAGCTTCTAAGGGATACACTTATTTTCCCCCTCCGTGTGTTAGAACCTCCCCATGCATCTCCCTCTGTTATAGCTCCAAACCTCACTCTTGATGTTTGTGATGTTGCACTCATGGCCTAGGGGCAACCCCTCCTTCCGGACCTGGTCCAAAATTTAAAAAATAGTGTTTTACTCCCTATACACGACATTTCCCTTAGATAAATGCATGTGTACATGGGTATGTGTATACCCAACCCGCGTATATGTCTTAAAACACTTAAAAAAAATTAAATGTCCTTAATTTTGGGCGGAGATCACGGGTTTCACCTGTTGATTACCTATTAGTGCCCATGGCCCAACTATTCCCAACAAATTCCCAACTAGAAAACTACTTTGGGAGAAGTATAAAAAGGCTTCAATGGGAAGGCCTAAAGGACGAGAGAAGAGAGAGAAAGATCACTCTACTGATATTTTCACTGACCAGGTCTAAAGATCCTAGTGCTTCAAGCACTTCCCCCATTTACAAGAAACCCTTGTTTCCTTGTGTGATGATGTCTTTCTACTACTTGAGATATCATGGAGTAAGTCATGGAAGGAGTTTGTTGAAGGCTTGAGACTGGATGAATTCGGAGGACGGTTCTGCTTGGAGCCTATGAAAGGATGACTCAGGTGAAATCATTCCTTTATGTACTTTAGTTATCTATAATAAAAGAAACACTTGCCTTTGTTCCTGATATAAATCTTCTTCATGTTTATAATATCAATGTTATGATTCTCATATGAATGGTTGTTTTAATTGTGTAACTAACTACCTTTCAATATGTTATGAAGATGATTTCTTTATGATGCTTGGTCCATATACTGTTGTACTTTCTTGAATTGATTGTTTTGCAGGTTGAAGGAGCAAAAGGAACTCCAAGAGGGTTTCGACCCTGGCTGGATCTTCTCAAATGAAGGACCCCCAGGTATGTCTCTCATCATAGATTTTTTTTATATTAGCATCATGGTTGTGTGGAACGTGTGTTTCTCTGTATAGATAACCTCTGATTTGCTAGGGTATCAACCCAAGACCTTAGGGGAACTTATCCCTTAACAGAATTGGCGACTCCACTAGGGACAACAGTATTGTTGTTCCTAGTTTGGGTTTATTCAAGCCAATTAGGGCTCAGCTATTTATTTTCTTGCTATTACTGTGTACTCTGTTCCTGTAGGAACTTGAATTGTAAGTTTGATTAGTTTCTTCAGACTATTTTTTGTGTTTTCTTGAAATATTTTACATACGTTGTTTTTCCAGTTTACAGAAACGTATATACACATGTTTCCTTAGGCTAAGTCACGTATACACGCAACTGTGCACTAATACAGTCACATATATCTTATAATTTTCAAGATTTTTCAAATCTTTTTGTTTTTGAAGGTCTGTCTACTGGTATGTTTTAGTCCTGAATAGTTACTTTTTTGTGTCAGTCTTTATTTTTACAACAAGTACATCATTTAAAATTCTCTCTGATTGTGGAAAGTGTTGGTCTTATTTGTTTTATTGCGACCGTCATCATTCTTGCTAAGCACACAAGATTTCTTGCTAGAAGTCTTGGTTGCTCTATTTTGTCAAGGCAGAAAGGTTGACCTCAATCTTTGTGTCAAATCTTGTTTTGGTGATTTTTTTGGTTTGCATGTCAAAACTATATCTTTGTGACCATATACTATTCTTTCTTTCCGAAAGTTGTTGATTCACACTTTCTTGGAAAGTTGTCTTTTCAATCTTTTGGTTTTTTGCCAAGCTATTATTGCTACTTTTTTATTGTTAAGAGCATTTTGAAACACATTTTTTGTTGAGTTCTCACCGGTTTTGTGTTGCAAACTCGCAAAGTGTTTTGTTGCCTATTCTTCAATCATAAAGTTTCAATCTTGTTTAGAGCACTTTTGAAAAGTCATTTTTTGTTTTTCTTTTGAAGAAAACTTCTTGAAAAACTTGGTTTTTCTTTCTTGAACTTTGTTTTGATTTAGTTTCCTTTTTGCAAGTGAAAGTGCATTTTTGTTTGTCTTGAAACTTGCTTTTAGTGTTTAGACAAAAATGAGCATCAGCAACTTATATTCTATCTAAACATTTTAAGTGGAAAATTAAAATTGATAAACAAGTTTCTTTCATTTCTTGATTTAAGAGTAGTTTTGAGTTTTGCATCAGCCTGTACTTATTGCACTAGGGAAAATTTGTGCATCTTTTTAGGCATCCATAGTTTTGTTAATTTTTGTGAGTGTGAAGCTTGAGTAAAAGAAAAGAAAAGAAAAATTTGTTGTTTTTTGAAGTTCCTCTGAACCTAGTAGAAATTTCTTTCATCGAAAAACAAAACAAGTGCATTTGCATATAGTTTGGTTTTTATTAATTATTTTTGCGTCAAAACACCACTAGTTACATTTCCAACTACCCCTTGACTTAAAGAACAACCCATTTAAAAACAAGCACTAATTAAAATATATTAGAACTTTTTATAATTGTCAAGTTAGACACACCAACAAGTTTTAGGATATTTTAGGGCCTTGGATTAGGTGAGTGGAGAGATAACTCTCCAAGGCCATTTAAACTACCAAACATAGGAGTCTGAATAGTGAGTGCAAATCCAATAGCGTTAGGGAGACCAGGAAAGCTCTAGATCTGGGAGTTAAGCACGAGGGTTTTTGAAGACAAGGAAGAGAGATACCCCCTCTCCTACTTGTCGGATCTTACCTCAACACTGTTCCGCCTAGCTTCTGACACAAGTTGGTAACCTTAGTGGCTTCTCCTAGGGATCTACATAGGTGGCTGCGGAGGGGAATCCCATGGCACCTAAGGTCGACATTGTATCACTCTCAATGGTACAATCGAAGGGCACCCTTACAAAGCTTGGGGGCCTTCACCGACGCAAGCTATTGTTAGGAGGTCAGCACAAGTTCCTCTATTACCTTCGCTGGTAGGACTGGGCTGTCATTATCCTAGACTATCTTTGGAAGGCCCCTTACTTCACTTTCTTGTATTTTGGTGTCAAGTCCTCATCACCTGGAGTGGAAATACTTGGAAGTTGTTTGACTCGCTAACTTCTTTTAGGGAATTTTTATTGAGTGCTCCTTTCTCCTTGTATATAGTTGGCTTTAGGTATTTTTTTCTAGTCACGATTGGACTTTGTGTTCTGAGTGACTGGCTTACCACTCTACTGATCTTGAAAGGCTTTTCGTTGTTCTTTCAGAAGTTGTGGAGTTTCCTCCTCAGGGGCAAAGGTTTGTATTTCCTATCTATATTCCTTGAAACATTATTTCTTCATTCTCATAAGGGAAGGGTCTGCGAATCAATTAGATATGGCCAATATTCCTGTAGAAACCAACCAAGGTACTCTTCCAAAAGGGGATCCTTGTGCTTTTCCTTTCTTTGGAAATGTTGGTATTCCCTTGATGGCCACTTTGAATATTCATGGGTTGAATGTTGGACTACCCGTTTGGCTGTGGTCCACTCCGAATATTCCAAATGCTCTTGAAACTTCTCAGTTGAATGCTTTATTTCAAAGGCATCACATGGGTGCCAATTGTTCATATTCTTTAAAAGAGAAATCTGGGATTCCTTGTTCTCCTCCTTCTTGTAATAAGAAATCTAAAAAGAGGAGAAAGAGGAAGTCAAAGAAGAAGAATAATTCTATCCATTCATCTTCAACCTCTACTAGTCATGTTGGAGATGAGCCTTCATCTGCTACTAGTCATGCTAGGGGCACACGTCTAGTCACTTCAAGTCATACTAGTACTTCATCTTCAACCTCTGCTAGTCATGTTGGAGATGAGCCTTCAGCCACTGCTAGTCATGCTAGGGGCACAAGTCTAGTCACTGCAAGTCATACTAGCACTTCATCTTCAACCTTGGTAGTCATGTTAGAGATGAGCCTTCAGCCACTGCTAGTCATGTTGGGGGCACAAGTCTAGTCACTGCAAGTCATACTAGCACTTCATCTTCAACCTCTACTAGTCATGTTCGAGATGAGCCTTCAGCTGCTGCTAGTCATGCTGGGGGCACAAGTCTAGTCACTGCAAGTCATACTAGTAAAGAGTCAGGATCATCTGCAAGTCATGTTCATGACTCTCCGCAAACCATTGCTAGTCATGTTGGCAGAATGGAGGTTGATAAGAAACTTGGATGTAGAAGTTTTAAACCTAAGTTCCCTTGTAAGATATGCAAGGGAGACCATCTTATCATTTATGCCCTGGTATTCCAAAGGTTCAAAGGATATGGTTCGAGTCTGAAAGTACTTCTACTCCTAGATTTGATATGGTTTCTCATCAATCCCATCAACCATTAGTTGATAATGTGGTAGAGCTAGTGCAATCTCTCGCCGATTACACTCCTCTTTTAGGGGGTGAAGTGCCTAACAAAAGAGTCTACTTGATTTCTAGTACATAGTCTTCTAGCACAGGGGGCATTCCAGTTTCTTCGAATGTTCCCCCTCCAAGTTCCAAGAGTGTTTCCTTTGATTGGGATAATCTTGTTGAGCCTCATCTTCCTTCCGTTGCACCTTTCCAAATAAAGGTTAGGGTTAATTCCACAAACATTTATTGATGTATGGTGGATGAAGGATCCTCTGCAAGTATTATATCCTCTTTGACTTGGAAAGATTTGGGTTCCCCAAAGTTGTTGACAACTCAGAGTCAGTTGTTATCCTATGATAAAAGACTTGACGAATATATGGGTGTTCTTCCTCAATTGCCTATCACTTTAGGTGGGAAGACTGTCCTGATCGATATGATGGTGGTTGATAGACCTTTAGACTTTAGTATGCTACTTGGGCGTGATTATGTCTATGGTATGAATGTTGTGGTGTCTTCACTCTTTCGAGTAATGTGCTTTCCTCATGAAGGGAATATTGTCACTATTGATTAGCTTGCATCAGATAATTACCACCCTAATTCAATTTTACTACAAAATACCCCTTGGTTTGTTCCAAGTGTTCAGGTAGACCCTACCCCACCACGGGTCAATTATGTGGCAGTGAATCCTCAATGTTCAAATGCTTCTAAGAAGGATCCTTTGACTTATTATTCTCCTTCTTGGGACTTGGTCCCAGTAGTTGACCGAGAGATTCTTCCTATAGGGACATGGGACCCCTTAATCCCCTCTTTTGATCCTTGTAGTTCTCATGATTTCTCAGAACTTGATTTGCCTTCACAGGAGGAACTCTTTGAAGCCATGAGTTTTGACTACCAAAGGAGCCCTTGGCCTGATCCCTGCAAGTGATTTTTCCAGAAGAACTATTATACGTAAGCAACAAGGTTGTGTGGTTCCCTATACCATATTGTATATATAAGGTACGCAATTTCAAGTTTTGTATTCTATAAACATTTTATATGAAGTTTATATGTGGGATGTATTAACTTGTTGTCTAGTGTTCCTATTTATGTATACATAACTTGGAAGATTTCTCGGGAAATTTTTATGGTTGGTCCATTCTGATATGTATTGGTTTTCGAAACTAGCATATGGGTTAGGTTTCTGCCTGCATTGTGCACTTATCAATTTCCTTTCCCATTTTGGCCTTAGGATCGACCCCACCAAGTTATGGTGCGGAACCTTCTCATTGCTTAGAAGTATCATGACTTGTGTGGTAGAGCCTACCTTATCATGGGTGCCCTAGTTAGTACCTTGTTGTCACTTGGCACTCATGCTGATTTTTTGTCCCTAGGCTCGGGAGTCCTCTGTAGTCCTGCCATGACTTATGCGATGAAGACTCATTCCTCTTTGCTTCTTTGCTTTGTTCTGGCCTTATACCATAGAGGCTCCTTTGTGTTGAGTTGTACTACTGCATTGCATTTTGACCATTTGCACATTTTGGCCTTGAGCCAGCTTCACTTGGACTCATGTTTAAGCCAACTTTTGACCATGACAACTGCAAAATCAAACTTGCATACCTTTGACTTCTGCAATTTGACATGCCTTGACCCATGGAAGGAACACACCTTTGAGTGTCTTTGACCAGTTTTTGCCTCCCTGCATTGAGCGAAGGATTGTTCCAATCCCAGGAACTAGATCATCTGCTTCACCGACACTCATTCTCTCCACTGTACTATAGCATTCTTTTATTCTTTTTCCAGCTTAAAAGAAAAAGACAAAAAAAATTATATATTCCTAAAAAAAAGATCGGGAACGGGACAATATTTCCACTTATTGTTGGCATCTAGAGTCAGTCGTGTTTCCCTTGAACAAAGCACTCAAAAAAAATTCTCCTCCATTTGGGCGGGATTTAGTTTAACCTAGGTACAGCTTAACCTTGTTATTGAGTCAGTTCTCGCCCAATTGGTTATCTCTTCCAATCATATGGAGGGTTCATTCGTGCCTCCTGCATGACGAACTTATACAGAGTCATCATATGTTTCCACATAGTCACATTGAGTCGTGCTTTTATTCAAGGGAAGTTAGCCTGAGTCGGCCTCTTTGCGGTGTCTCTTGACTCACTTTTTCAGATGGCCATCCCTGGTTGTCAGTGTCTTGTCTATCATCACATTAGTTATATTGTTCCTTTACCTGAGTCGGTTTGAGAAGGTCCCCATTGACTTCTTGCTGGCGGGTCTTATCCTTATCGATGACAACATCTTTCTCTGAGGACAGGCCTAGAGCTGCACCCTGGCCCTATTTCCATTATTGATAGGTCACCTTGTGCTCAACATCGATCAATATCATGGGTCTTTGACTGAGTGGTTTCCCTTGTGTTGGACATCATCTTACATTATCACACATTGGGATTCATGCAGTACCTTGGTTTCCATTTGACCCTATTGGTGGATACCTCGCCTGTGTGTCAGCTTTCATCATTGATTGGTTCAAAGGGTTTTTGTCGTGCACTAGCCACATCTTGTGTATGCCGGAAATGTGCTTTGGTTGGGTTACTACATCTTTTTCGTCTGATTCCTTCCACATTATTGGCCTATGGGTTACACTTATGCTAGATTGATGAAGGATGCCTTTATGCCTTCCTTCTAGCAGATATTTCCCTATTGACTATGACTTATTGCTCTAGGGAAAATATCTAGAGTCCATTTGGCAGTACCTTGGGGTTTGTAGTCATTAGTGGCAGATCCTTCACTATCGATATTGGTAAACCATCATTGTCTCCTGATTGATAGATTCTTACAGGTGTTCGACTTTAGCTCATCTATTCACACTTGCTAGATTGTACTGGGTACCTTGACACTCATTATAATTATCGGTGAGTAGTCTTGTGTTTGTTAATGGTATACATGAATGACCGGTAATCAAATGATTTCTCACATGGTCGACTTCAGATCATTTATTCCCATGGTGTAGAAATGTACCATGGCGGTTGGTTAAGACCTCAAGTTGTATCAGCCTTCATTGGTTCACTTGACAGTTGCTCTTGTTGCTGCTAGTTGATACCACTCCACCTTATATGTTGCAGTCATTCATGGTGACATTTTATATGCTGGCAGCTGAGTTTGCAGTGTACTACCATCTTATTCCATCATGTTCATTTGGCACTTTTTGGGATCAGTCTTTGATATCAGTGATCTGCTTCATCCTTCAGCATCATTGACATTCTTATATGTGATATTCAGACATGTACTTGTTCGATCATGATCAGATGATCCATTATGTGTTTTCCAGTCTTTTATACTTGTATACTTAGTGGATCTACTTATACTTGATATGTGGACATGTTGTACTTTCTCTAAGCATGGATATGCCCGCCTCAGACAGTGTTTCTTTTTGATCTCCTTTTGTCGCTTGGCAGGCTGAACTCTGGTGAAGTCCTTCTCAGTTTTTGACAGATTTCCTTTGCATGAACTTGCTTAATATATTTCGGCCATCATGTACCCCTTCTGACCTCATATATTAGGGGGCACATGTTATAGCTCCAAACCTCACTATTGATGTTTGTGATTCTACACTCATGGCCTAGGGCAACCCCTCCTTCCAGACCTGGTCCAAAATTTAAAAAATAGTGTTTTACTCCCTATACGCGACATTGCCCTGAGATAAACACGTGTGTACGTGGGTATGTGTATACCCAACCTGCGTATATGTCTTAAAACACTTAAAAAAATTAAATCTCCTTAATTTTGGGCGGAGATCACGGGTTTCACCTGTTGATTACCTATTAGTGCCCATGGCCCAACTGTTCCCAACGAATTCCCAACTAAA
>APFE030332903.1:0-26561 GCA_000404065.3 Pinus taeda
CACCCAGCCAGCGAATTCAATATGGTTAGGAATCATATGCGTAGTCATAGGGGAGGAACCAGGGGAGGAAGCTCTCGTCCTCTAGTGGAGCACTCCACCTCCTCTCCTTCCCCTGAATTACATCATCCTCAAGCTTTCGGAGAAGGTCGACATCCCAATTCCAGGCATGGAAGAGGTCGGGCTCGCTCTTATGGTGTTCTTCTTGATGAATTTGTTGTCCATTCTGACAACTCTCCCCTGCCCCTTCATCTCGCTCCTCACTCGGCTCATTTCAGGTTTTGAAGCTCCTTGAGCAAACCCATCATTACCGCTTCTATTTCCATCTCCTTCTCTTAAGAAATTGCTCTCTTAGCCTCTCAGGTTGATATCTCCAACTCACCACAGGAAGGTACTCTCAGATGCAACAATTGCAGGGATTTTGGTAACAATGTTATGGTTGACAGTCTCTACACCTCCCCTGGTCTGAACTTGGGCGGAACTATGCATAGTGAAGGGGGCTGCTCTGCTGCCACGCGCCCCTCTAGTGGTTTGTGTCATGACAGTTTAGCTTTCCAGAATGCTACTAGCGATGGGGGTGAGACTCACAGTGGGGGTGGAGCACTACATGGCAGTGCCTAAATGGACATGGCAGATGATTGGGCTTGCCTAATCATCGAGGAACCCATCTCGAATGACTATAGCTAAGATGACGTGGCCTCCAGGCAATCGAAGGTGGTAGACAGAGTTTCGGCAGAGGCTAACTGAGGTTAGATATTGGCCAACTATGGCTGCCTTGGTGTCTTCTATCTGGTTCTTTTTGTTTTTTGATAATATTAAGGTGGATGTTGGTTTCCTTTCTAGACCCAATGTCAGGGTATTGTCTTACTGTCTTTTTGTGGGGTTTGGTCTCAAAACTGCTATCATTTTTTAAGGTTATGATCTTGCTGGACTGGTTTCCCCAATGTTGGGGCAATCCATATTTTGATGAAACTATGTTAAACTGGCTCGAGGCTCTGCCCTCTTTGTATATTTTATGTACATATTAATAGACTACTTTTACTTAGAAAAAAAATATATATAAAAAGAGATTTTATTTATTTACCATACCTCTAGTTTATTTATATTTTTATTTATTTATACACCCTTGCATGTTCGTAAATATAAGGTGACTTATGGAGTAAATATAAAAAAATGTTTTATTTATTTACCATACCTCTCATTTATTTATATTTTTATTAATTTACCATACATCTTTTATAAATATGGTATTTAGCCCATAGGATTCACTTAAATAAAACCTCTTTTTTGAGCCTTCTTAAAATAGCAGGGTTATGGACTAAATATAAAAAGATGTTTTATTTATTTACCATACCTCTAGTTTATTTATATTTTTATTTAGTTACCATACCTTTGGACTAAGTATAAAAAGAGGTTTTATTTATTTACCATACCTCCACTTTATTTATATTTTTATTTATTGGGACCAAATACAACCTCCCAAACCAGAAAATGGACGATTGCAAATGAATTTAACATTGCAAAGTAGAAATTGCAAATGAATTTAACATTGCAAAGCAGAAAAGCAGGCGATTGTAATGGAATATAACCTCCAAAACCAAGTGAATCGGGTCAAATGAGTCTTTTCATAGTTTATCTGCCCCTTTTTTTGGGGCTAAAATG
This sequence comes from Pinus taeda, assembly GCA_000404065.3. NCBI lineage: Eukaryota > Viridiplantae > Streptophyta > Pinopsida > Pinales > Pinaceae > Pinus > Pinus taeda. The sequence continues at coordinate 1,660 of APFE030332903.1, forward strand.
AAAAAAATATTTTTTTTTAAATAAAAGTTAGGCTAAATATATCAAATGGGTGTTTTATAAAAATTTTGCCCCTCCAAAATGAAAAACCCCTTAAATTTCACCCTTGGGCTAAAATTCGCCCCTAAAATTTACCATGAACTCAACCTAGCCAAAATTGTTTCTATGCTCCAATAGTATTGGCACACAAGAAGGATGGATCATGGCGTATGTGTCCAGATTATAGGGAGCTAAATAAGCTCACTATTAAATACAAATTTATGATTCTTGTCATTGATGAATTGTCGGATGAATTACATGGTGAAATTTACTTCACCAATTTGGATATCCATTCAAGATATCATCAAATTAGAATGAAGACTAAAGACATTCTAAAAACAACATTAGGAACTCATGAAGGTCGTTATGAATTTTTGGTCATGCCTTTTGGCCTTACTAATGCACCTTCCACATTTCAAGATTTGTTGAATTCCATTTTCAAACTCTTAGAAAATTTGCTTTAGTATTTTTTGATGATATACTAGTATACAACAATTCTTGTAAGGGTCATGTTCAACATGTTGACAGGGTGCTCAAACTATTGGAGGAGAAATAGTTGTATGAAAAAGCCTCCAATTGTTTCTTTGGGGTACAGGAGGTGGAATATTTGGGTCATATTGTATCTCATTAGGTTGTTAAGATAGATCCTAAAAAAAGTATAGCCATCACCTCTAACAACATTAATAAAGAAAGATGCATGTTTTTGGAATCCATAAGCAACTAAGTCCTTCGAACATCTTAAAGAGATAATGTGACAAGCTCTGATTTTAGCTACTCCAGACTTCACAAAAAACTTTATTGTGGAATGTGATGCCTCGGCAAATGGAATTGGTGTTGTTTTAATGCAAGAATGAAGACCCATTACTTTTGAAAGTCATCCAATCAAGGTAAAGTATTTACAAAAACCCTTTTATGAGAAGGAAATGTTGGAAATACTACATGCCCGGAAGCAATGGCACCCTTACCTAATGGGAAGACATTTCAAAGAAAAAACAGATCATGATAGTCTTAAATACTTTTTTAGAACAAATATTATCTTTAAAAGAGCAGCAAAAATGGGTCACTAAGGTGTTGAGTTATGACTTTGAAATCATCTACAAAAAAGGAAGCAAAATATTGTTGCAGATGCACTCTTAAGAAGGGATGAGTATGTGGAAGCATTGCTCTACGTCATTTCTATTAGCCAACTTGACTAGATAACTAAATCAAGGGAGGAATGGAAGAATTATGAAAAGATGTGGACACTCATTCAAAATTTGCAACAAGATCCTAGTACATATGATACATTTATCTAGAAAAATGACTCATTATGGTACAAAGATTGCTTATATCTATGTAATAATTCCCAACTCAAACAAAAGATTCTTTTGGAATTGCACACCTCTCCTTTAGAAGGGAACTCAAGATTTTTAAAAACATACCACTGGGTTAACAGGGATTTTTTTTGGGATGGCCTTAAATTTGATATTCAGAAGTTTGTGAAAAAAAAATTGGTTTTCCAACAAAATAAAGTTGAGACAGTTAAGACCCTAGGCCTGTTATGACCCTTAGTCATTCCAAGTCAGCGTTGGGAAGAGGTCTAAATGTATTTTTTCACAGGTGTACCCAGGTCTGAAGGAAAGAGTTTTATCATTGTAGTAGTTAATAGACTTACCAAGTATGCACACTTTTGTGCATTATCTTATCCTTTTAAAGCCAATACAGTTGCTATTTCATTTATGAAAACAATTCAAAAGCTACATGGAAACCCAAAGATTATTATAAGTGACAGAGATCCCGTTTTGATTGGAATTTTTTTAACAAAATTATTTTCTTGTCTCGGTACTCAATTAGCTCATAGATCATCTTATTATCCTCAATCTGATGGGAGAACTGAGATAGTGAACAAATGTTTGTAAGGATGTCTTTGTTGCTTTGTATCTAATAAACAAACACACTGGGTCAAGTGGTTACCTTTGGCTGAATGCTGGTATAACACTTCCTTCCATATTATAACAAAAATGACCCCATTTATGGAACTTTATGGATTTCATACTTTGTCCATCACATCATCTTTAAGAAAAAAAATTAAGGTTTAAGCAGTGGAAGATCACATCGAGAATAAATAATAAGTTCTTCAACTCTTAAAGGATAACCTCACACCGGCACAAAATCGAATGAAACAACAAGCAGATTAGCATCACAATGAAAGCAGTTTTGACATAGGTGACTGGGTATTTTTATAGCTACAACTATACAAAGAAATGTCCCTCAAGAAATATAAGAAGGATAATAAATTATCAACCAAGTGCTATGGTCCTTACAAGTTGTTGCAGAAGACTGGTATTATGGCATATAAATTGGAGTTGTCTGCATCTTCCTGAGTACACCTAGTGTTCCATGTTTCATGCTTAAATAAGGTTACTAGTGACAAGCTCCTAGTTCAAACGATATTTCCAGAACTTGACAAGGAAAAAATAATATTGGAGCTTGAAGTTGTCATGGAAACAAGAACCCAACAACTACATAATCGATCAACTTTAGAGTATCTCATTAAGTGGAAGAACTTACTCACTGTAGATTTCACATGGGAGGATGAGAATTTTAAACAAAAGCATCTAGAACTACTCAAGCATTGAGGAAAACACTTTTTTAAAGGAGAGGGGCATTTTAGGTTCCTATAATACTAGTGTAGTCCCCTTATTGTTATTTTTAGTGTAGCCCCCTTATTGTTATTGTTGTGCCCATATAGCACCCATATTGTTATTGTTATGCCCCATAGAAGTCCACTATTGTTATTATTGTGCCTTTACCTTATTATTATTATGTAGGATTTGGTTATATCATGACCCCTTAGAATCATATATATACCAAGGAAGTCTTGTCATTTGCATCATCAAAGGATTTTTCATTTATGTGATGTAAAGGAGGTTTCCCCCTCAAACAGGCTAATTTGTCAAGTCATTAATCTATCGTGTCTTTTTTTTTGTGATATGGTTGCATAACATCTTATCGAAGCCCTCAGCACCTTCAACAACTTGTTCATTGCCCCACATTTTATGAGAGATGATGCACTTGGACCAGCAGTTATCCTAGTCAATTTAGAAGTATATATAAGGTTTGGTAGTTGATCCAAATCCCAAAGAATGTTTGTCTCATCCTTGAGATGTGGGAGGGAAAGAATCATCTTCCATGCCCTCATTTGGAGCAGTCTACACGCTTATTTTTCATCGAGAAATCCATGAGACCATTTCTTGTGCCCCAAATCCATTTGGAGCACCACATGATCATTTGCATAGAGATTAAGGGGCCAACATCTTAACCATCATTCATGGAGCCCTCTCCTTCATTATGGCTTCTTGAGGACTCAATTCAGCCTTCCAACGACCCTTCTACATCATGATTTCATCATTTTGGCTCACTTATGGATGGCTTCTTTATCACTTTATGAGCTACTTTGTGGGCTTGTCACCAAGGACATGTTATTTCCACATTATTTTATTATTGTTGGGGCTATTAGGCTAATGCAAACTATTAGAGGATCGTATAAATAGATGATACTCCCATAAGCTAATTTTAACTATTATAGGATCACCTCATGTCAACTTAGATTACCTTTGCAGAGATAAGTGAAAATTTATTGCTTTCATTCACAAGATTTTTCAAATGCTATGTTGTAATAAGTGAAGAACAGTCTTTCATTCGATGAGCTCGAACAATTTATTCCAAACCATCCTTGAAAAGGTGATAAAATTTTTCCTCCCTAAAGTATATAGCCTTCCTCTCAAATAAATAAGGACTTATAAGCACACTTCCACATATAGTCAAAGGACCCACATCCAATTCAACTTCATCCACAAATTTTGATGTAATAGAAAATCTAAGCTTACATTTTTTTAGTCACCTACAACTTAGTATTATCACATACCCATCCAAGTGGATAAGGTTTAGAAATTTATGTTGTATTCAAATTTAACTTCTTGAAAACTTCTTTAGATATAATATTAGCTTGAGATCTCATGTCAAACAAAGTATCTACTTTAACATGCTTAGTAATCATCCTGATGTGAAACGATCCATTCCTTTTTCTTATAGAAGTAGATGATACATTAGAGTAACTAACATGTGATGATGATATACCTTTGCACCTATAGCTGTGATTTGTTGTTCATCCCCTAACATCATGAAATTCTCATGTTCGGACTCAAATCCACGATTATACTAAACTGCTCGATTCACTTCCTTCTTTCCCTTTCGCTTCACTTTTTGTTCTTGGAACTGCTTGGACTTTACTTTAGGGTGTAGCTTCCAATAATATTCTCTATCGTGACCATATTTCTTGCAGTATGAGAAAATATTGTTTCAAATATTTCTTCTCAACATGAGAGTTTTGAAGGTTTCCTTCCTATTTTCCCTCCTTCCTGTCAACCATCATCTTCCTATACAATTTTTTCCTTTTACACTTGGCAATTTAATGATTATAAACCCACAAAAGGTGCATGGTTTCCTATGCCATAAACTCTTCACATCGCCAATCTTCCTAAAATAAAAAGGAATGTTGGAATAATTAACTTTATTTTACCTTGGATTATTGTCCCTGGCACATGCATGTTATGAATATTTCATGTTCATTCTTTCACCTAACATCTCGCATGCCTTAATGCCAGATGAATATTCTTGTCGATCCCCTTGAATGGTTGGTGCATCGGAGGTATCACCAATTTCATCCTGAGTGACTAGAGCATATGACATATCCTCTGAATGTACACACATCTCGTCATTTATAATTACAAGACAACTATGTATAGCAGAAATTTCTCCAACTTACTCTTTCTTGGACTTCTACAACTCGAGACGCAATGCTCACTTCTTGTCATTTGCTGCTTTGAGCAATTTCTTGAGCTCTACATTTTTTAGTAAAAGATTATGGTTATCATCTTCCAACTCCTGCAACCTTCCTCATTTCAAGACTTTATCCATATTTACTTTCACAAATGCTTCTTCACCTGGTGAACACACACACTTATAAACAAAAGTTATCAAAACTGCTCTGATACCACTTGATCAGAATCCTAATTGTTAAATTGATACTTGGTTATCAAACTTTTAAAGGAGTTTTTGCATGTTAAAAATCACCATTAAAAATCTCAAATTAAATGAAATGTGAAACTTGTAGAGAAATTATAGAAAATAAATAACAACAACAAATCACACAATGGAAAATGACACTAGAAATTGATAACAAAGTTCAATTATCTCAAATCCTACATCTCCAGGCCCAATCTTCAATGTGGAGGCCACTTTATTAATTTTTAAAAGCATCAAATTATATCAAAATTACATCAAATACATTCCTATTGGTCACGTTGTCTTTTTCTCGAACAAAGGATTTCAACACAACTAACAACACTCAAAAAGGACTCCTAGAACTCTCGGAATAAGCCTCCAAAGTTTTGTTGTCTCGTCAATGGTCACTGCATAAAAACCAATTCACTGCATAAAAATTTTGACATTGCCTCCCATGGCACGTTGGTCAAAATTTTATAACAAAATTTGAGAGATTAGGGGCTCAAATCCTAACCTCCCCACCATTGCATTGTGATACAAATCACATAAAATATAAATTTTAAATATCATGGTTAGTGGTTCCAGCCTTTCTCATCGATTCCAAGCCCATCCACCACATAACATATATAATAAAAAATATGTCAGCATGTCTGACCCACCGGTTCCAACATCCACGTATATCATTCAAAATTCAATGTTATCATTTGGGATATGGCAGCTCGATAAATATGGCGGAGGGTTGTGTAGAAATTATGGTGTATATTTGCAACTTCTCATGAAGTTTTAATCAAAATCACAAGACACAAACCTACTCTACTTCTTTGTAGACATTAATTCACAATTTAGAACAAAAATATCAGACATACAATAATAAATCACACACATGGAAATAGTATTTTTCCCAGGGAAAGAAAACTAGTAAAAACCTCGATGCCTACTTGCATTTATATGATGAATAGAGATGTATTACAAATTCTTTGCTCAAATAAGCATAACTTGAAAATGCATAGCCTATCTCTCTGCTCACTAAGAAGCTCTGACCTAGACTTAGTCAATTTTAGCCTCTGCTTGAGCCCCTATTTCCTTGCGCAATTCCTTGAGAAATTAGGCCCCTATTATTTAGAAATTTCTCCAAAACGGATTGCACAATTACTCAAGTTCATAATCAAGTTGCATGCAACACCTGTACAATCTAGAATAATCTACAACTGATGTTACACTACCTTGGAATATCCACCTCAACTGGGTAACTCGAATTCTTTTAATGCACTAGCTATTTTGGTTTGATTGATCAGTTAACTAGATTATCACTAAGTTTGACAGAAGTCCCACTGCACAATTGACCTTCCACTAGTTCCTCCAAAAGTTGGAACTAGTTTAACTTAAAACAACTCGAGTTAACTGACTTTTATTGCTACACATTAAGAATCAAACATGCTTAACTAAACTCTAACTCTCCAACTTTACTGAGTAAACTAGGTGACACAAACCATGTCACACAATTTCACTGCATCAAAGTTGTTTGCTACTGTGGAAATTCAATTTTCTCAATTTAATCAAGGAAAAATCAAATTCAGAATTTCTTGCTTCATTTGTCAACACTCCCTCTCAGCAATAAATGGATTATCAACCACCCCTATTTTGTACTTGTGGAACTCGAACTTCCCTCTTGACAAGGCCTTTGTCAAAATGTCAACATCTTGTTCCTCTGTTAAAATGTATTGCAACAACATTATCCACCTTTGCACATAGCCCCGTAAATGGTGATACTGGATATCTATATTCCTGGATCGATTGTGAAAAAATGGGATTCTCCAAGAGCTTGATGCAACTCTAATTATCACAGTATATCATAGTTGGATCCATCATCTTACCAAACAATCCAACAAGTATCTTTCTCATCCATATAACCTCACATGGTGCTTGACTTGTAGCCATGTATTCTGCTTTTGTCGAGTTGAGCACCACAGATATTTGTTCCTGCTATACTAGGAAACAATTGTGAACCCAACACTAAAAATTCCACTTAGTGTACTCTTTTGGCTTTATGGACTCCCAACCCAATCTGTATATGTGAAGCCACATAGTTTAACTCCCTTTGTCCATCTGTACCATATTCCAAACTAGGTAGTGCCTCTGAGGTACCATAAAACATGCTTAGTTTCCTTCCAAAATAATTTAGTTGGCCTCACCATAGCTTGGTTGAGTTGGTTGATTGCATATCACATATTTGGTCGTGTGTTCACAAGATACATCAATGAACCCACTAACTGTCGATAAATGGTAGCATCCACTTCTTCACATAAAGTGTCGTCTTCCTTCCTCCAGTTGGTCACTAGAGGTGTCTCCATGGGTTCACAAATCTCCATGTGGAACCTATGTAATATCTCATTTGCATACTTGCCTTGAAAGGAAAACATTTCCCCATTTCCTTCTCATACATCCAACCTAAGAAAGTAGTGCATGAGACCCATGTCCTTCATTTCAAACTCCCTTGCAAGGCCCTCCTTGCAAGATCTGATCAGCTACTCATCACCAGTTAAAATAAAATCATCAACATATACAAAAATGATAAGAAATTTTCCTTCTACCAAGATATGATATAGGTTTGCATCCACTTCACTTTTGGTGAAGCCCAAATCGGTGAGATAGCTATTGATCCTAGTGTACCAAGCATGACGTGCTTGTTTGAGACTATAAAATGCTGGCTTGAGTATGCACACATGAGACTCCCTATAAAAAGTCTCAAAACCTTCTGGTTTCTATATGTACACCTCCTCCTTAATAGCTTTATTGAGAAACATTGCTTTTACATCCATCTGGTGGATATTCCACCCCATCTGGGTAGTTAGATCAAGAATTGATCTAATGGATGAGGACATTGCTCAAGAGCAAAGGTCTCGTCATAGTCAATCCCTTGAACTTGAGAGTACCCCATGGCCATAAAGTCGGCCTTATACTTCTCTATGATTTTTTCTGGTTCATGTTTCACCTTGAAGATCCATCTTGAACCCACAACTAATTTATCTGTTGGTCTTGGTGTAGGTTTTAACCCTATACAGAAATTACCTGCATACGAATTCTAAAATAAACAATGTGAGAGCATAACATATAAAACACATATACATAGAGATTTTCCCCTGCATCCCAAAACCGGGACTACCAACTTGATTTTTTATTATATTCCTTTCAATGTTACATTACATATATATACATGTTTAAGCATCTAATACCATGGACTGAAAAACTTCACACCCAAAACCATGTGCTAAAACCATGCACAAAACCATAGGTAGGTTCGCCCCACCTAATATAGGGTCCCAAAAAAGTTTCCCCAGGGCGTTACCCTGAACCCCGTAGAGGGGGGCTACCTGCCCCCCTCAAACCCTGTGACACCCCCGCTACACAATCAACACAACAAAGGGGGGGCTCTACCCCTCCTCTAACCCCCCCGGTTAACTAGGGTAGCTAGTCGTGGAAAGAATATAACACAACCCAACATTCTCTCACTTGTTGTTTTCTTTCCAGATGGGGCCACCAGAGAGCTTATTCATTTATCCAGCCCTGCGATGCCCATTGTTTCTCTACACCAAGAGAACTTCTCAGAGCTCACAGATTTTTTCAATGCATCTGCAATATTCCTCAAAGTGTCCACCTTTACCAGCAACACCTTTTTGTCTTCTATCATATCCCTCACCAAGTGATATTGAACATCAACGTGCTTTGTCTTTGAATGGTAAGCAACGTTCTTTGCCAAGAAAATTGCACTTTGGCTATCATAGTCTATACTTATAGATCCCTGTACTAACCCCATACTTGAACACAATCTCTGCAACCAAACTGCTTCCTTGCTTGCATGAGTGGCTGCCATGTATTCTGCCTCTGTAGTTGATAGTGCCACTACAGATTGTTTCTTACTCATCCAACTGACTACACCTCCAAATAGGTTAAACACATACCCACTTGTAGATCTTCTCTAATCTAGATCTCCAACCTGTTAGAGTCAGTCCTTACAGCCCTTCGTCAGAGATCTTTTCGCTTTTGCATATCATTTTTAGGTGTCTCGCTTGTTCCACTCCATTGCATTTCGCTAGGGACATTCCACTAACTGACGAGGGGGTCTGGTTGTCTTATGTTCCCTCATGTTTGTCCCTATAGGGTTAGTCAAAATTTCTCTAAAAATACAAGTACATGGTCATTTCCTTCATTGTCATATATGATTAGTTTGGTTAAAAAGGGTCTTTAGTCCTAGAGTCTAGGGTTTTGAGTCCTATGCATACACATACTAAACGTGCAGGCCATGAGGTTGGTTTCAAAAGATTTTCACTTAATATGTTTCCTCAGAATGCATTTAAAAACATTTTTAGTCCAAAACTCTGTTTTGGAACTAAAATTGGTATTGTAAATAATTGTATTTGTTTTATCTCAAAAGGTTTCAGAGCAAGTCTCTGATCTTTTCCTAAGCCGAAATGCTAGATCCCTGCGAAAAATCAACAAAAGATTATTAGTCCAAACTTCATAAAAGCATGAGAAAATCAAAAAGCAGTGTTGTATTAAAGACCAAAAGTGAAAGGTGCCAAACCTTACAAAGTGGGTTTTTGAATCAATTGAAATCAAATCAGATATTTTGTTTGTATATAAGGGGGAAAATAAGTCTATTTGTTCATCAACTATCAAAGCAAGAGAGTGTTCAAGTGTTGGAGGGCGAAAAACCGCGTTTGCAAACCCGTGGACAGTGTTACAGGTGTGCGCTGCGCATAGGAAGTGCGCGCTGCGCATTGGGCAGTTTGAGCCAGTGCAAAATTACACAGGCGTTGCGCATAGGAGTGTGCGCTGCGCACTGGGGTTGCACGCTGCGCATTGAATCTTAGCAACAGAAAAACTTGTATATGTGCCCAGAGGTCAACCAAACTCACTCCAAGCTTGCAAATAGGTATGTTATTGCTGCCTAGTAATGTTAGGGTGTTTGATATATGTTTCGAAGATGGGATTTGATGTATTGGGTTTTGGGAAAATGAAACCCTAGGTTCATAACAAAGGCATCCCTTAAGTTGTTTTAAAATATGTGGATGGTTTAGTAAGATGTCCCTCATCCTCCATTAATGAAAAAACCAACTCCTTACTCATTTGTGCACCCTAATTAAACTTTCCAAAGAGAACACATTGTATTTTGCTCATTTGTCAAAAGGGGACTATTTTGTCAATTCATTGAAAACATAGCATTGTTAATTATGGAATGGTTTGTTTGATGCTGTGGCAAAATTACTAAAGTTTTGAGTATACATTGAAAATTGACTCATATATATCATAGACATCTTGACACCAAAGCCATGTCAGACACGGGGTCAGAGTATGAACAACAGTATGATAGTGATTCTATAGCAGAGGGTAATGTGCCAAGAAGGTCTCGCAGAGGTGGCAAAGGTGGTAAGCCTCTCAAGGAAGAACCTACTTCTTTGGCTCAATTGCAAGCTTGCCCACTTGCAATGGATTGTTTTCGGCATCAATCATGTTTCCAATACTATGAGATGATCTCACAAATTCAGCATCATTGGGAATTAGTCCATTTATTTGTTCTACATTTACAGGATGGTCATGTAAACCTTGCCAAAGTGAATTTCACCTTGTCACCCGAGACTATTGCTCAGGCCACCAGAATACCAAATGTAGGAGAGCAATGGAATAAACATCAGTAGTTAGAGAAATCCTACTATGAGCCATACATCAAACCTGGGTATGTGAGGCACTTGAGCAGATTTTTTCCTTTCGACTACTTGAATGATCAATTTGCACCTTTGATGAAACTCATCATCCGATATTTCAGTTGCGAAGGCAGATTCTCGCGTCTCCATGCATACCATATTCGTTTGTTGATGCATTTCACGAGGGTACGTATGATGAACATTCCATTTTTCATGTGTCGCAACATAGAGAGGATGGTGCCTCTTGTACAAAGGAAGACCCCAGCACAGCAGCATAACAGTATTTATCATTATGCCTTGATCAAGATCGTGGTGGTTCATCAGTTGGCACAACAAGGCATTTCTTGGGAGGATTTTATTTCTCGTGACTTATTCACAGCGCCTCAGCCACCTCCAGAGATAGTTCATGATGAGGGAGGGCCTTCATAGCAGTTTGAAATTCCTGAGACCGAGCATGTCAATGCTCTAGTGTATGTAACATATCAGCGAGGCCACAGGGCCTTATTTGCATCTACACGATGAGTACTATCTCCACCCGGGGTGGAAGGGGTCTCGTTGACTTCATCAGCACAGCGAGTATTATCTCCACATCATGTGGAAGGGGTATTGCCTTCTTCCTCAGCACAGGTATAGATCCAGGATAGGGGAAAGAGGCCCATGTTTGATGAGGGTCCTTCAGGAGGTCAGGACACGGATATCATTGATGTTGATGCTAGCTCTCCCAGCTCGAAGCTAAATAAGATCATCCGAGAGCAAAGAGATGAGAATGACTCGCTGCAAAAGAAATTTCAGATGGCTAAGTGGGTTATCAACTACTTGGAGCAGCGCAACAAACAGCTGGAAGATGAACATACACTTTATGAGCTGCGGCAAATCCAGGAAGACCGAGAATTGGCCCTAAAGAGACTCGGTGATTTGACACCGATTGATCAAGAATCTATGCTCATCCGGGTAAACACTCATTTGGAGAAATTCTTGGCGAAGGCTAACAGAGATAAGGACATGCTTTGTCATATGAAAACTCACTATTGGGCTCGCATGCATGTTTGCAAAGCGAAAATGAAGATCTTAAAGAGGCGGTTGAGCAAGGCACTAAAACGGTGAAAAAAGCCCGATCCACTCCAAATTTTGGCCGAGGCTTCATTGACGGGGTGTAATACATGATAGAGGATCTTCACTCCGAATTTCAGCAAATTCGGAGAAATTTTTTTCATTTTGAAATTTTTTGGCTTGCAAAACAGTTTTTTGGTTCAACGCGTAGCGCACCGCGCGTGACCCACAAGATTGGGAGGTCCAAATCACAAATGGCTTGTAGTTTTGGATTTTTCATGAAGCATTACACATGCTCAGTTATTTCCGAAGCATTTCATCAAGATATGGATGGTCAAAAGGCCCAAAAACACCATGAAAACCACCTTGCTGTCACATTTTGCCACAGCAGGAAGTACCTCTGGCAGAATTCAGTTTTGAGGGGGCAAATGAGCTCCAAATTGGAAAATTCCACTTGGGTTGGAAAGTAGACATCCAGTTCTTTCCAAAAAGCTATTGTGAGCTCAATTTGGGTGTCAGGAAGTGCCTTAAAATCAGCTGGAAAAGTGCGCTGTGCATAGAGATCACAGCACTGCGCATAGAGGATTTTGGCCAATTTTTCACCTTCCAGCTCAGGAATTCGGCCAGTTTTCACCAGTTTCACTCCTTGATGTAATTTTTGACCCAACATGATGTAATTTGATGTATGTAAGGTAACATGGCACTTACCTTCCTTCTTCTAGATGAATCATTCACAAATTAGCAAGAAATTAATGTAATGAATCAGTTTCCTTCTTTTTAGAGGCAGGTTGTTTGGTCATCTAGATTCTTGCTCCATGTTTAGAATTTGTTCAAACTACTCCTAGAAGGAGGAGCTTGACCCCTAGAGGTTAGGGAATGAGGTCAGCTTGATCTATATATGTAAATTTTCATTCAGTAGCATAGGTTGGACTCTTGGGAAGATTTTGGCACACTATTGTACATATTTTTCATATTTTGGCTAAGGAAAGATCAGAGATTTTGCAGCACCTGTTGGGATTCTTGTGGCTTTCAGTTCTTGATGGTGTTAACTTTTAGTTATTGTAATTTTATTCATGTTTACATGTACGCCATTCCTTCTTATGCTTCTGAAACTAAATGAATGAGTAAATGAGGTTGAATTCATTGTTTACAGTGCTCTTCCTTTAAGTTTGTTTAGTTTTTCATGTTTTCGCTGGTTTGGAGAGGATCCATGTTCTCCCTTGCCCTCTTCTTCTCCTTGTCATTCTAATCCATCCATACACCTGATCAAAGGCATCAAGACTACTGCCTACCTTGCCCCAACTCGAACTCTACAAATATCTGACCTTAATCCCCTCACCCAAAATTGGTTTTCCCGTTTCTCCAAAAAAAACTCAAAAATATAAATCAAATTTTCCTATCTCTTTACTAGCTAAAATCAGTATTCCTTATCGGTCATCTCAGCCCCTTTAAAAACTTGTTTACCGAGATAGACCCGGAGAGAGCCCTCTCCTATCCTCGTAGGGTTAGCTACGAGGCTAAGCTTGGTTTGATGTTGCCTTGAGTTTTGCCTTCCTCAGCCTGAGGCAGATTTGAGCGTTAACATAGTGGCGACCATACTGGGGAGAAAAAATTGATATTGTTTGCTAGTTGATGTGTTTGCTACATGAGTCTTAGACAGAGTCTGAAGTTATGCCAAGTAGCCTTCGAAATGCTTTTGCTATGCATAAGCGCAAGTAGATAAACGATGCTTCAGTCGATCTCCGGTGAGTTTGTGAATGTAGCACTTGATTTGAAATTTACCCTAGTATATTTTTTCGTTCTAGACCTTGGATGATTGAGTTTAGACATTGATAGGCTGAAAATTGTTTGTGTCCTTTTGCTGGTTCGAAATAATTCCACACTGGCTTCAAGAAGATACACAAGATTAAATCCTGATCCAGATCCTCCTCCCACATATGAGAACCCAAATCTGATTGTGAGAATACACCGACGAGAAGGTCCCATAGTTCCTGTGTTTAAGTCTCATTCTTGTCCTGCAATTTTTAAGTATCTTGAAGAACTTGACTTTGACGAGAAGTTTGAATTGTCGTTGTTTAAAACCAACTCCGAAATTGCACCTGACTCTCTTGTTCCAAATCCTAATTTTGCTGCAGCTCTTGAATTTGAAAAACACAATAAATTAATTGAAAATTTTATCTTGAGACACCTTCAGAGCGACATCCAAGCTGTAAATGTTGTTGATTTCCTAGAAGCTGCATCTGCAAATATTGGATCTACTATCACAGATTCCGTTTCAAAAATTCCTACTGAACCGCCTTTCATTCCCACTATTCCCCTGCAACCTATAATTACTTATCCAGAATCTGCAGCCAATTCCCTTCCTTCATCCCACATCGCTTCTCCTCTGCATACACCTCTGCATACTCCTCATATTGCAGCTACACCCACTCCACCAACAACCCCTAGACTAAATCCACCTAGAGCAATGGCTGCTCGTTTTGCACCTCTTGCTTTACCTCAACAATTGCATGATATGCCCGCAGATTATCAGAGTAAGATTCCTATATTTGATGGCACTCCTCAAAGTGTGTCCGTTCATAAACACATAGACAGAATGGCAGATTTTTGTGATTTACATGAGATTGATGAGGAGGATGTAACTATGCGATTGCTTGTGCAAACATTCGGAGGAGAGGTAAGAAAATGGTTCAGAGGCTTGGGAGCTAGAAGTGTACCTACATTGGCTAAACTTCATAAACAGTTTCTAGATCGTTGGGAAATCAGAAAAGATCCACTTCAGATCAATGTCGAGTATAAAAATATCAAACGCAATCATGGTGATTCTGTCCAAGACTACATTATCATATTTAATACAGTTTATAATGTTATTCCGGATGATTTAAGACCATCTAGAAAATCATCTCTTCTTAAATTCCCGGATGGTTTTGATTCGGAGATGGCTTATTCATTACGGGACAGAGATCCGCCTACCTTGGAGGATATGCAAAAGATTGTTGTTATTTTAGAAGCAAATTTGAATGATAAAAGAGCTAGGATGAAAGCTGAGCAGCGAGTGACCATCAAAGAAGAAGCTTCTACATTAGATCAGATACTTCACAAGGTAGAGAGGATGGTTGAAAAGCTCACTCTTGATAAGCTAGAACTGCAGATCCAAAATCCTAATTTCCATGGTCAGCAGCAGCCACAATTTAGAATTAAGTAGCGTGAACAAAGAACACAAGAACCGGTAGTTCAGCAGCAGGTAAAGGCTCCTCTTCAGCAAAATTTTGTTAGTCAAGAATCTGATGATGAAAGTGATACTGTAGGGGAGGAAAATCATTTCTTTACTCCTGATGATCTGCCTACCTATATTACGGAAGAGGAAGAATTTGTAGAAAGCTCCACCACACACCAAGATGAGGATTATATTCTATCAAATGATGCAGCACTTAAAGAAGAATCGGAGGAGTACCAAAGAGGATACATGAATGTTTTATTCACCCAAAAAAAGCAATACTCATTAAGAAATCGAGATGTGCCCATAAACCCCATTCAGAAGAAGAAGGAGATTTCAGCAAAAAATGATTCAGCTGTACCACAAAAGAAAGGAAAAGAGATAATTGATCCCGCAGCAAGTAAATCATCATCAGCAGACAAGGTAAATCAGCTACCAAACACAATGAGGGATAAAGCTGAAAAAAGAGAAGTTCCGATCAAAGAGGTTGAAAAGGTTTCAGCATTTAGTTTGGAGAATGAAATTTCAAAACTGAAAATATCTATTCCTTTGACTGAAATCTTGAAAAACAGCAGCTACCGAGGTCAAGTCTCCAAAATTCTAAATTTTGATCCCATGTTTGACACGGTAAATGTTGAAGATGATCAGCCGGAATTGATTTTTGGGCCTGCTTTAGATGGAGAGTCTCCTGAAAGTGATGTTCCTCCCTTTTATATCAGTTTGAGGTTGTGTGAGTATGTTTTACATAATGCTATGTTTGACTCGGTTGCTTCGCACAATTTGATGCCAAAAGCAATCATGGAAAAGTTGGGATTAGATATTACAAGAAAATACCATGATTTGTATTCATTTGATTCCAGCTGTGTAAAGTGTATCGGATTGATCAAGGTAAAGTGTATCGGATTGATCAAGGACTTGGTGGTAAGCTTAGATCAAATTCCTGCTAAGAATGTCTTGATGGATGTGGTTGTGGCGGACATTCCTCCACGTTTTGGTATGCTACTTTCAAGATCTTGGGGGGCTAAGTTGAAAGGTACACTACAGTTAGATTTTTCTTATGCTACAATTCCAGTATTCGATCAAATGAGAAAGCTATATCGAGAGCAGAAGATGAAATACATGATAACAAGCAAAGAAAAACCAATCAATCATCCTGTAAATTATGTACATACAGCTTTGGAGTCGTTTGTTTTGTTCGCTGATAATTTTAATGAGATAGATAGTCAATTAGTTCAGGCAGAAGATATACCGGAAATCACTAAGAATTTTAGAGAAGTTCTGCAGAAAGAAAGAAGTGAAAAGCAAGCTATTATGGAGCAAGTAGCTGAAGATAATGGGCAGCAAACAGAAAAAACAGAGCTAACACAATTTCATCACTTCGAGGAGGATGAAGATGGTCTTTGGACCATGGATTTTGATGGCAAAGTAGGTAGTGATGGTGCTGGTATTAGTGTGTGGATTCGAAGTCCCTTTTCCGCTCAAGACAAAGTTCCAAGCAAGGTGAGAGTCTATTCCTATAAACTAGCATTTGAGTGTTCTAATAATGAAGCGGAATGTGAGGCTCTCATTGCTGGCCTTAAGATTCTTAGTAAGCTGAAAGAAAAAAGAATTGTAGTATATGGTGATTCAGAGTTGGTGATAAAGCAGGTGAAGGGTGAGGTTCAAGCCAAGCATCCTCGCATGAGGGCATATCGAAATGCAGTTTTAGATCTTTTGAAACTCTTTTCTGATCATACTTTGACATGTGTGCCTCGCATTCAAAATGGTGTTGCTAATGCGTTGGCTAAGCCAGTAAGCAATTTAAAAATCCCAATGAATTCCAGCAACAAATTTGAAATTCATGTGAAACATCGCCCCACCATTCCAGATAATCAGCGATGTTGGCAAGTCTTTCAGGATGATGAAGAGATTAATGATTTTCTAGAGAATAAGGGTAAGTTTAAAGATACCTCCATAGATACAAGACATGATGATGGTAATGTTGATATACAAGTAAATCAAATGTATGTGCTGCAACTTAAAGATAACATTATTCCTAAGGGATTGATTCCTTTGGGGGAGCTGTTTGACCAAGACGATGTGGCCCACAAATCGACATTGAGACCGACTGAAAAAGGTGTTGAAGAGGTAAACATTGGGAGAGCTGATAATCCCAAGATGGTAAATCTATCAAAGTAATTGTCACCAAAAGTAAAGGAAGAATATATCAGATTGTTGTCTTCATTTTCTAACATTTTTTCTTGGGATTACTCAGATCTGAAAATATATGACACTAATATCATTCAGCATACTATCCCTATAAAACCAAACCATAAGCCTTTCTGTCAAAAGTTGAGGAGAATCAATCCTAGGCTGCTACCATTGATATAAAAAGAAGTGAACAAGTTGTATAAGTCAGGAACCATTGGGCCTATCAGATTTTCCGATTGGATATCAAATTTGGTACCCGTAAGAAAGAAAACCAGTGAGATCCATTTATGTATTGACTTCAGAAATTTGAATAAGGTGTCCTTAAAAGACAATTATCCGCTGCCCAAAATGGACCATATATTGCAGCGAGTAGTTAGAGCATCAAGGATGTCACTACTCGATGGCTATTCAGGATACAATCAGATTTTAGTGCATGAAGATGATCGTGACAAAACCGCGTTCACCACTCCATGGGGAACGTTTCATTATGCAAAGATGCCATTTGGTTTGAAAAATGCAGGTGCCACTTTTCAGCGTGCAATGGACATGGCTTTTGCCAATGAGAAAGATGTATTTTTGGTTGTTTACCTTGATGATTTAACCGTGTTTTCAAATTCTGATGAGGAGCATTTATATCATTTGAAAATTGTTTTTCAAAAGTGCAGCAAATATGGCATTTCGCTTAATCCAAAAAAGAGCCTTTTTGCCATGGATGAAGGTAAGCTCCTTGGCCACATCATATAAAAAGATGACATTCGTGTGGACCCTGCACGTGTTCAGGCCATCCAGCAGATTGAACAGCCTCGAAACAAGAAAGAAATACAGTCATTTAATGGCAAACTGAATTTTCTGCGTCGTTTCATTCCAAATCTTGCCGAGCATCTTAGAGAAATCACGAACATGCTGAAAAAGGACAGTCAGTTAAAGTGGACCGAAGAAGCGGTGAAATCATTTAATTTGGTAAAGTTAGCTCTTTCTTCAGCCCCTACTTTAATTAGCCTGGATTACACACAACCCTTCATTTTGTTTTCATTTGCTTCTGAGCACACTTTGGCAGCTATACTAATGCAAAAAAGGGATGGAGTTGAGAAGCCTATTGCCTTTTTCAGTCGTATTATAAGGGACGGAGCATTGAAATACAACATCATTGAAAAACAAGCACTGGCACTTGTAAAGGCCTTGAAAGACTTCCATGTGTATATATTGCATTCCCACATTATAGCATATGTTCCTAACGGAGCAGTAAAGGGTGTTTTGGTACAGGTAGATCCAGAAGAAAGGCGGGGTAAGTGGATTGCTGCGTTGTTAGAGTATGAAGTGGAGATTAAACCAACCAAGCTGATCAAAGGTCAAGGACTCGCCAAATTAATGGCTGAAACAAATCTGCATGTTCTAGACATAAATTTGATTGTTGTTATGTCCGATGAAGATGAGGAGAGTCTGGTAAATCAGATATCTGATATTTTTGTTTCTTCCCCTTGGTATGCTGACATTATATACGTACTTCAAAATTTGTCTTCACCTCCCGGGATGCCTAGAAATAAGAGTAGAACATTGAAATTGAAAGCTACTAAATTTTGCATCCTTAATTCTGCATTATATTGGAAAGACCGTGGTGGAATGTTGCTGAATTGTTTGGTAGAGGAGGAAGCCAAACGAGTTGTGGAAGATTTTCATAGAGATGACTGCGGGGACCATCTGTTTTGGAAAACCACAGCTAATAAGATTCTAAGGGCAAGTTTTTATTGACCTTCGTTAGATGTATATAAGGCTGTTAAGAATTGTCACGAATGCCAAATTTTTCAAGGAAAGCAAAAACTATAGCCATTTCCTCTCAAACCAATTGAGGTCACCACACCGTTTCAGCAGTGGGGCTTGGATTTCATAGGGGAAATTCATCCAGCATCGTCAGGACAGCATAGATAGATATTGACAGCTACAAACGACTTCACAAAATGGATTGAAGCAATTCCCACCCGACAGGCCATGGATGCGGTAATCATTTCTTTTCTTGAAAATAATATACTGTCACGTTTTGGGTGTCCTAGTAAGCTAATCACAGATAATGCAGCGGCATTTCAAGTCAAAGAGAATGGTTGAATTTTTCTATAAGTACAATATCAGCTTGGGGCATTCGACCGCCTACCATCCGCAAGGAAATGGGTTGGCGGAATCTTCAAATAAGTCCTTGGTAAATATCATTAAAAAGTTGTTGGAAATAAATAAAAAGGGTTGGCACAAGAAATTAGTGAATACACTGTGGGCTGATAGGGTAAGTTAGAAAAAGTCTATTGGCATGTCTCTTTTCGAGTTGGTGTACGGGACGGACACGATTTTTCCTACTTCACTTGCTATTCCGGTAGTCAAATTGCTTCAAGAAGCTGGTAGTGAGGGAGATTCCATGCAAAGGCGGATTAATCAGATGATTCATTTACAGCAGACACGGGAGGAAGTATTTCAAAATAATTTAAAGTTGCAGGAGCACATAAAGAAGATTTATGATAGAAAGGCAAAAACAGATAAGTTTCAGCTGGATGAGGTGGTTTTGAAGTGGGATGCCCGAAATGAAGATAAAGGAAAGCACGGCAAATTTGAAAATTTATGGAAGGGTCCTTATAATATTGCAGCATATCATGGTCAGAACGCTTTTCTTCTCAAGGAAATGAATGGAGATGATTGTCCTGGAGGGCCGATCAATGGTCGGCTGCTAAAGCGATACCATTTCTGAGTATTTTCTACTCATTTCATCATCATTTTATATATCGTTTTACTTCTGTTCTATTGCATATGTGTACTGACCTTTCATCTTCAGTCTGGGGCCCGCAGCGAAGGCTATAATTCTGGAGATGAAAGTTAGTTGATTTGAGATTTGTCGAGTCAGTTTTGTCAGTCCTTTCAGTTTTCAAAATCGAGTCAGTTTAGGTCAAACTTGTGTTCAGTTTTCAGTCAAATCTGCAATCAATAAATGTGTCAAAGTTTTGTGTTAATTGTTGAAATAATGACTCCGTCACCCAATGGATGAAAGGTACTGGTCTGCTCTCCCAGAGATATGCCGTTCTTGGCGTCTCCAAGGAGCCACCATCCCCATTGGAGCCAATGTTAGAGTTGGTCCTTATAGCCCTCCGTCAGAGATATTTTCGCTTTTGCATATCATTTTTAGGTGTCTCGCTTGTTCCACTTCGTTGCATTTTGCTAGGGACATGCCATTGACTGACGAGGGGGTCTGGTTGTTTTGTGTTCCCTCATGTTTGTCCCTGCAGAGTTAGTTAAAATTTCTCTAAAAATACAAGTACATGGTCATTTTCTTCATTGTCATACATGATTAGTTTTGTTAAAAAGGGTCTTTAGTCCTAGAGTCTAGGGTTTTGAGTCCCATGCATACACATACTAAAAGCCTGCAGGCCATGAGGTTGGTTTCAAAATATTTTCACTTAATATGTTTCCTCAGAAAGCATTTAAAAACATTTTTAGTCCAAAACGCTATTTTGGAACTAAAAATTGTTATTGTAAATAATTGTATTTGTTTTATCTCAAAAGGTTTCAGAGCAAGTCTCTGATCTTCTCCTAAGCTGAAATGCTAGATCCCTGCAAAAAATCAACAAAATATTATCAGTCCAAACTTCAGAAAAGCATGAGAAAATCAAAAAGCAGTGTTGTATTAAAGACCAAAAGTGAAAAGTGCCAAACCTTACAAAGTGGGTTTTTGAATCAATTTAAATCAAATCAGATATTTTGTTTGTACATAAGGGGGAAAACAAGTCTATTTGTTCACCAACTATCAAAGCAAGAGCATGTTCAAGTATTGGAGGGCGAAAAACCGTGTTTGCAAACCCGTGGATAGTGTTACAGGTGTGCGCTACGCATAGGAAGTGCGCGCTGCGCATCGGGCAGTTTGAGCCAGTGCAAAATTACACAGGCGCTGCACATAGGAGTGTGCGCTGTGCACTATGGTTGCACGCTGCGCATTGAATCTCAGCAACAGACAAACTTGTATATGCACCCAGAGGTCAATCAAACTCACTCCAAGCTTGCACATAGGTATGTTATTGTTGCCTAGTAATGTTAGGGTGTTTGATATATGTGTCGAAGACGGGATTTGATGTATTGGGTTTTGGGAAAATGAAACCCTAGGTTCATAACAAAGGCATCCCTTAAGTTGTTTTAAAATATGTGGGTGGTTTAGTAAGATGTCCCTCATCCTCCATTGATGACAAAACCAACTCCTTACTCATTTGTGCACCCTAGTCAAACTTTCCAAAGAGCACACATTATATTTTGCTCATTTGTCAAAAGGGGACTGTTTTGTCAATTCATTGAAAATAGAGCATTGTTAATTATGGCATGGTTTGTTTGATGCTGTGACAAAATTACTAAAGTTTTGAGTATACATTGAAAATTGACTTCACCACACCTATATTACTATATATATCATAGACATCTTGACACCAAAGCCATGTCAGACACGGGGTCAGAGTATGAACAACAGTATGATAGTGATTCTACAGCAGAGGGTAATGTGCCAAGAAGGTCTCGCAGAGGTGGCAAAGGTGGTAAGCCTCTCAGGGAAGAGCCTACTTCTTTGGATCAATTGCAAGCTTGCCCACTTGCAATGGATTGTTTTTAGCGTCAATCATGTTTCCAATACTGTGAGATGATCTCACAAACTCAACATCATCGGGAATTAGTCCGTTTATTTATTCTACATTTACAGGATGGTCATGTAAACCTTGCCGGAGTGAATTTCACCTTGTCACCCAAGACTATTGCTCAGGCCACCGGGATACCAAATGTAGGGGAGGAATGGAGTAAACCTCGGTTGTTAGACAGATTCTACTATGAGCCATATATCAAACCCGGGTATATGAGACACTTGAGCGTAGTTTTTCCTTTCAGATTCCTGAGAGATGAGTTTGCACCATTGATGAAACTCATCATTCGATATTTCAGTTGTGAGGGAAGATTCTCCCGTCTTTATGCGTATCATTTCCGTTTGTTGATGCATTTTACAAGGGTATGTATGATGAAAATTCCATACTTCTGTTTCGCAATATAGGGAAGATGGTGCCTCTTGTACAAAGGAAGACCCCAGCACAACAACATAACAGTATTTATCATTATGCCTTGATCAAGATCGTGGTGGTTCATCAGTTGGCACAGCAATGCATTACTTGGGAGGATTTCATCTCCCGTGACTACTTCTCAGTGCTACAGCCGCCTCCCAAGATAGATCATGATGAGGGAGCACCTTCACACCAGCCAGACATTCTTGAGACTGAGCATATAAGTGCTCCTCCATATGTGACATATCAGTGAGGCCACAGGGCCTTATTTGCATCTACACGACGAGTACTATCTCCACCCGGGGTGAAAGGGGTCTCGTTGAATTCATTAGGACAACGAGTATTATCTCCACATCCGTGGAAGGGGTCTTGCCTTCTTCTTCAGCACAGGTACAGATCCAGGATAGAGGCAAGAGGCCCATGTTTGATGAGGGTCCTTTAGGAGGTCAGGACACAGATATCATTGATGTTGATGCTAGCTCTCCCAGCTCAGAGCTAAAGGAGATCATCCGAGAGCAAAGGGCTGAGAATGACTTGCTGCAAAAGAAATTGCAGATGGCTAAGTGGGTGATCAACTACTTGGAGCAGCACAAAAAATAGCTGGAAGATGAACATACACTTTATGAGCTGTGGAAAATCTGGGAAGACCGAGAATTGGCCGGAAAGAGACCCTGTGATTTGACATCGATTGATCGAGAATCTATGCTAATCCGGGTAAACACTCTTTTGGAGAAATTGTTGGTTAAGGTAAATAGAGATAAGGACATGCTTCGTCATATGAAAACTCACTATTTGGCTCGCATGCATGTTTGGAAAGTGAAAATGAAGATCCTAAAGAGGCAGTTGAGCAAGGCACTAAAACGGTGAAAAAAGCCTGATCCACTCCAAATTTTGGCCGAGGCTTCATTGGCGGGGCATAATACATGATAGAGGGTTTTCACTCCCAATTTGAGCAAATTCGGAGAAATGTTTGTCATTTTGAAATTTTTGGCTTGCAAAACAGGTTTTTTGGTTCAACGGGCGACCCATAAGATTGGGAGGTCCAAATCACAAATGGCTTGTAGTTTGGATTTTTCATGAAGAATTACACATGCTCAGCTATTTCCGAAGCATTTCATCGAGATCTGGATGGTCAAAAGGCCCAAAAACACCATGAAAACCACCTTGTTGTCACCTTTTGCCACAACAGGAAGTACCTCTAGGAGAATTCAGTTTTGAGGGGGCAAATGAGCTCAAAATTGGGAAATTCCACTCGAGTTCGAAAGTAGACATCCAGGGCTTTCCAACAAGCTATCGTCAGCTCAATTTGGGTGTCGGGAAGTGCCTCAAAATAAGCTGGAAAAGTGCGCTACGCATAGAGATCAGGGCGCTACGTATATAGGATTTTGGCCAATTTTTCACCTTCCAGCTCAGGAATTAGGCCAGTTTTCACCAGTTTCACTCCTTGATGTAATTTTTGACCCAACATGATGTAATTTGATGTATGTAAGGTAACATGGCACTTATCTACCTTCTTCTAGATGATTCATTCACAAATTAGCAGGAAATTAATGTAATGAATCAATGTCCTTCTTTTTAGAGGCAGGTTGTTTTGGTCACCTAGATTCTTGCTCCATGTTTAGAATTTGTTCAAAATGCTCCTAGAAGGAGGAGCTCGAACCCTAGAGGTTAGGGAACGAGGTTAGGTTGATCTATATATGTAAATTTTCATTCAGTAGCATAGGTTGGACTCTTGGGAAGATTTTGGCACATTATTGTACATATTTTTCATATTTTGGCTAAGGAAAGATCAGAGATTTTGCAACACCTGTGGGGATTCTTGTGGCTTTCAGTTCTTGATGGTGTTATCTCTCAGTTATTTTAAGTTTATTCATTGTTTACATGTATGCCATTCCTTCTTATGCTTCTGAAACTAAATGAATGAGTAAATGAGGTTGAATTCATTGTTTACAGTGCTCTTCCTTTAAATTTGTTTAGTTTTTTCATGTTTTCGCCAGTTTGGAGAGGATCCATGTTCTCCCTCTCCCTCTTCAGCTCCTTGTAGTTATGATCCATCTATACACCTGATCAAAGGCATCAAGACTACTGCCTACCTCACCCCAACACGAACTCTGCAAAGATCTGACCTTAATCCCTGCACCCAAAATTGGTTTTCCCATTTCTCCAACAAAAAACTCAAAAATCTAAATCAAACTTTCCTATCTCCTTACTAGCCTAAAGTCAATATTCCTTATCGGTCATCTCAGCCCCTTTCAAAACTTTTTTACCGAGATAGACCCGGAGAGAGCCCTCTCCTGTCCTCATAGGGCTAGCTACGAGGTTGAGCTTGGTTTGATGTTGCCTTGAGTTTTGCCTTCCTCAGCCTGAGGCAGATTCGAGTGTTAACAACTTGCACGATGATGGAGTACACATCAGAAGGCTATGGGGAACTAGCGCTATTATAGAAAATGGATGTACTTGTTGAAAATGCAACAAGATGATGGAACTTAGTGAAAAGAAGTCGCCTTCACTAAGTGGTTCCGCAGGCTATTTTTGGCGCAAAGTCTATTTTTAGACATATGGATCATGGTCTATGAGTTGCAGGATGCTATTTATGGATGA
>APFE030332910.1:0-15954 GCA_000404065.3 Pinus taeda
ATTAATGCATACGCTTTGCTGTTCTTGTTTTCCCAGATGGTGAGCTCTTTGTCTGATGTAGGCTTTTCTGGGTCACTGTCTCCTTCTCCGACACACACTCCTTTCCACAGCTCATTGAAGATGAGGGTGTGATGTACCATCCGGGACCAGTCATGATAGTTCTCCTTGCCAGTGAGAACTATTCCTATCATAGAGATGATTGAATGCATTCTGTAAAAGATTACTTCTGCTGATATAAAAAAAACTTTTGCTGATTGACTAATACTTCTGATGGCAAAAAAAAATGCTCTTATGAAAAAAATAAATTGCTGCTATATGGGAAAATTTTCTACTGCTATACCATTTAAATATATCTCTTTACAGTTTTCAAAGTTTATATAAATGAAACTGCACATTTAACATGTAAGCATTTCAATGGAGCATAACAGCGTTTCACCAGCAACACCATTTTGATATCAAACAGACTCAAATAAATCATATGACAAGGATTGCTCCGCCAACAACTGATACCACCGTTCTACCCCGAGGGAATTCGCAGGCCAGGTACGATGTCCCTAGGGATTTCTTTCACAAAATTTTGATTATAACTGAATCACCTTTTGTCATTAAGAATGAAACTTCCTCTCTCGGCCAGATTCGAAGCTATAACCATAACCTACGACTTTCAAGAATCCGACCAGATGGAACAGCTCATGTTGCATCCAAGAATGCCGAGTCATGAACCCCGCATATTCATGGTAACTACTTATTTGTGTAATTACTTAAAAAATAAATTGCAGAAATCTCAAAGTAAAATTAAATGATTTTGCACAACTGTGTTTCATATACCAGCTACAACTCCTTTCAACGCATAGGAACCAGCAGTCATATGCACCTTTAAAGGAAAACAGTAAGCCTGTAGATGCTCAAAGCGGCCAGAACATAGGCCATGAGGAACCTCTCTACAAAACGAAGAGAGTCCATGGAGGGTTCTGCTTCGGACAGCAAGGGTTACACCATAACTTTCGCAGCGGCTCAAATTAATTCACCACTGTCTCCCACAGAACAGCGTTCAACACAGGTATATCAACCTCAACGTTATGCAGGAAGAATTCGCTATTACAGGGGTTTCGACCTCTAAAAAATTCGGCGGAACATTCGTTTCAAATCCGCTCATATATCAAACAGCCTTTTTTTTTAATACAGATATCAAACCAACTCATATATCAAATCCGCTCATATATCAACATCGTTTTTTTTTTAATACAAATATCAAACCAGCTCATATATCAAATCCGCTCATATATCAAAGCGTTACCTTCAAGTGTTCCTCGTCAGGCAGCGTTTCTTGTTAGGCAGCATTTCTCCTTCAGGGAGCGTTTCTCCTTCAGGCAGTGGACAGAGGAGCAGAAGGCAGGCAGTGGATAGGAGTTACAAAGCAAGGTTAAAAAAAGAACCTTTGACCTGTGCTCTGATACCATGTTAGGCCAAGAGTAACTCTAGAAAACTGATTCATTTATTCAATTAGCCAGCTATCTATTATATACATGAATGTGATCGTTCAGTTCATCTTCTTGATGACTGTTCACATTCAATTCCCCCAATCACTGAGGATTAGGTGTCAACATGTGCTAATATAGTTTTCTGATTTGGTACCTATATCATAGTCAAGTTCATACAATGAAAGCAGAGTGTTGAATGTTTATGGTTAATTATATTTTTATATATTTGATTAAGTGAGTCTATTGTATGATTGATTTTGTGTGAATTTAATAGGTGTGTGGTGTACCGGGTTTCTTAGGCCATTACAAGCAGTATGCTTTAGGGTAGTTTTATAGACTCTTATTGAGATTTGTTCACTGAATTTCTTGAATTGTTCCTTTCCAATCCCTTGCAAAATTTCTTTGAGATTTATGTTTCAAGTGTGTTGCTACAATAACAATTTAGATTCCATCTCTCGTACTTCATGGGATAGTAAATGGAAAGTCTTGAAATGATTTAGTTAATTTGCAGAAAGAGGGTAGTTTCTAGATTGTATGTTATTCATGGGATTTCGTTCCTTGAGTAGTGTTATTTAATTTTGAAGGGTATGTGAAGAATATAATAGGGAGATTTTAGTTTCTACTATGATTGAATAATTTACCTTTGATCCTATTTTACATCTAAGAATGTGGTTAGAGCTTGGTTAATTTATTATTTAATAAACTTAGAATAAAATTTTCTTTCAACCTTTAAAAGTTCATTTTGTATTCTCAACTAAATTAACTTAGGCTCTAATCATGCATTTCCCATTCTTTCATATCTAAGTCTTACAACCCCAGATTGATAATTAAATTTTGGACTTCGAATACATATAATTTCGCCAACATTTTTGGCGTTGTTGCCGGGTGGGTGCTAAAGGGATTAGAGCATAGTTTCTTTCACAGGTTTTTTTGCATGATCTTAGTTGCAGGGAAACTAGAGGGAAGAGAAATACAGTAAGGCTTGAGTGAAGAGCCATGTATCCACTTTGGTTTGGAGTCGCTCCAAAGTCTGGTTGTCTCTAATTGATTTTCTAGTTTCTTTTTCATGTGCATAGAATTAAAGGTAGGATCCAAAGCCTCATTTTTCCTTATTTTTCTTTGCAAGTGTGTTTTCCTTTAGATTGATTCATGGAAATAAGAGAAACATAACTTGTATGAACAGATAACTTGTTGAAATCAAAGTCTTAGTAGCATGGCGTCACTTCGAGTACATGATTGATTTGCTTGGATCTGTTTTAAGTGTTTTCCTTTCTATTTCTTTCGGATTAAAAATAAATAAATAAATAAAATAAAATAAAATAAATAAAAAAAAATAAAAAAATAAAAAAATAATAATAATTATGGTACTTTAAGAAATCCATACTCTAATCCATGTGCATGATAGGGATTTGAAACCAACAAAAGTTCATCGGGACAATCCTCCATCAGGGGTTTCTTCACTTTGGCCTCGGATGGTAGGAGAGATCCACCTACTATCAGTACAAATTCAGAAGTTTTTTGGGAGAACTCTCCCAAATCCTAGCAGCGGCTAGGATCTATGCTTCTCAAGAAGAATAAATATTGACAATAGTTAAGAACATATCTATCTCCTCAGAAGTCATAGAAGAACAACAAGTCCATGAACCACATCCATAGGAAGATCTTCACCCTTGCAATCTTGTCGAAGAAACTAAATAATAATGGACCACATCCAATGGAGAGCAACCATTAGAACCTGAGATAGAAGAATTTTCGACATGCCTATCTGTTGTAGTGGCTACAACCACCCTCCAAAATTTTTCCTTATCTTTGTTTTGGAGCCTCCCTACCAACCATCCTCAGCAGCATGTCTTACATTGTCAAGTACGTGACCTTCAGTGGTTGTCTAGCAGATTTCCATCCAGTGTATGATAGCTTGTTGCATCCCCCTCATAGGTTGTTTCTCAAGACTTGGTCTAGCTGCTGGCTGAGCATCTCCCTCAAGAAATTGCATAATTTTGGAGGGGAACCAGCCTTCCCTCCATAAATTGTGCAATCCTGTCTGGCAACTTGCTAGGCTCAAGAATTGCGTAATTCTGCCTGTCAACCTTCCTTGGAAAAATTGCGCAATCTGACCCAGTAGGACTGCTCAGCCCAGAAATTATGCAATTTTGGGGACTATTTAGCTGCTCAACCCAGAAAATGCATAATCCCTCTAGGCAGCTAGCCTAGATCCCTACTAGAAATGCACAAATTTTCTGCTTAGTCAAGCAGGTTGTTGCATGTGCCATTGGGTTGACTGGTTCCACCCGGGACCAAGAAAACTTGACTTGCATGCATGGCCTTCTTTTTCTCGAAATAGAAAAAAGGAACATGCAAAAAGAATCCCTAGATTTTAGGGAGCTATTTGTAGCAACTAGAGGTTACATGCAAAGGTCATTTTAGAATCTTTCCTCCAAGTGTAGTTTTTTCCTAGATTTGCGGCATGTGCATCATGAGCATCAAACTTATTTATTCAACACTTTAGAGCTCATTACTTCACATCAATATTGGAGCTCTAACATCCCACAGCACATCTAGGAGTCTTTGACACATCCAGCTCAGCTATTTTTAGGTAAGTCATCTTAACTTGTATTTTGCATCATTTATGTCACTTTTTGTGTTTTGGCTTGTGTGAGTGATGTTTGCTTGATTTCTGTGAACACTTGTTGTCGTTTTCATTCATATTAGCTTGTACTAGCACCGTTTTATTTTTCATTAGCATCTAACTATTGTCACATGCATGAAATTATTTTGCACGAATGGTCGTCGATTCAGCGATTCGCTTCACACACATGCATATTGTTCCATTTTCTGAATCTTGCATTCACTATTTGCATGCATGATCATTCACTCTTGCTTACACTCAGTATCGCCATGAATTCACATCCACATTTTCTTTCAGTTGCCCATTGGTGGGTCTAGGCAACCTTGGCCTGGACTCTTACTCACTAAGACAACATTGTGTAATCCTGAGAGGGAAGGCTTTGCCTTCCTCCTAGAAAATGTGCATTTCTACCCAGTGACTGTCCTCCAACCTTGCATTGCACAATTCTAAGGGGTAATGACTACGGGCCCAGAAAATTGCGCAATGCAGTCATTAGGCCTGCAACCCTTTCCATCTAGAATTGCCTAATCCCAGCAGCCAGGAGGCCTGTTAGGATTTCACATTGCACAATTCTATAGGCCAGCTAGCCTCCCAACAGTCTGGATTACCTTTTGTGCAATTATGGCAGCTAGTCTCCTCGCCTCCCAGGAAAAATTGTGAAATCCTTGTCAGTCAATCCCTAGGTATGTTGCATGTTGTTCCTCAAGTTTTCTTTGGTTTTAGCTGACAGATTTCTTGCCATGCATGTCGCCATGTCTCTATATCTAGCAGGTGTTCATCCACCTCTCATCATTTTAGGATCAATGACCTCCGAGAGTGTAGGATCAAAGGACATCCTGGAGCAGTAGTTGTGCGAGTGTCTACAAGTTTTCCGATCTACAAAGACACCAAGTTGATTGTAGAGAGGGACATCAAGCTGAAATGGAAAGAAGTCAATGATGCATTTGCAGGCACATTTAGAGAAGACCTCAAAGACTGCCAAGTCTATGTGAACATTCACAAGTCCATCTTGTACTGGATTGCATGCAGGTATCTCGTGTTCCCATGCACAGACATGATATGTTGGATCGTCTCTCACACTGATCCTGAGACGATGACATTGAGCAGTGTCAGTGAGACGAATATTGCTACCTTCAGGGCACAGGATTATGAACAGATGTACCATATGTCGAAGCCTATGATCACCATGGAGACACCCTTCATCATACCCAACAACAATGTCAACTCCAGGGATATCTTGAAGAACTAGGTGAAGGAGCCGACCAAATTCAGGATGACACCCAACCAGATTTACAAGACAAAGATACCGTGGAAGGCATATCAATACTTGGTCATCTTTTCATGTCGCTTGTATGGCCAAAAGAGCATGGAAACATTCCCGCAAAGTTGGGTGATCACATTGGACCAACTGGCTAGTTAAGGAAAAGCATACAACTGGTCCGACATGTTGGCTCACCGCTAAAGGAACAGGTAGCAAGAGCTTGAGAGCCACCCAAAGGTCAGCAAGCAGAAATCTACATGTCTTCTTATATATTGGATGCAATTTGTGCTTGTTAGGAGTTCTCGGGATTGAAGTGGGCATGGACATTGACGGAGACCTCTATGAACACTTGTTGTAAAATGTTGTCTGAATAAAGCTTCAGAGGAGTCAACACACAGTTGTCTGATCATTTTTTCACCCCGATGTATAGGATGATATTTGAACAGGATCCACCCTTCATGTCAAAGGAAAGAATGGAGGCACTAATCAATATAGCAGATTAGTACGCCTCACCATCCAACAACTTCATATGAATGTATAGCATAGAGAAGCCTCTACATGTTCCACTGAAGTTTTCCTTAGACAAGCTCATCATGCAGGAAGTATCATACCACATCTCAGCAGGACTATCAGCTAGGCTGCATCGGAAGGAGAAGGCACCTTAGCCCACTCTTCTATTATGAATCGGGTTATACGAGATACATAATTTCAAGCATGCAAATGTTGAAGTAGAAGAGATCAAGAAATATCCATTCAACGCCTGAAGCTACAATATGTATGACCCGCATTGTTTTGTAAAATATCACTGCATGAGAGTATAGTTTCAGTGGATCCATGGGGCGTGTTTGTTGGCTTAGTGGATCCTAACCCAAGTTCAGAGTTAGCTGTGCCAAACAAAACCCTACATTACTATCCCTTTCGGCATCAACCCACATAGCGTAGGCTGAAGTCTCACCCGAAGCAGTATGGGGGGATGCTGGAACCAAGTTTCTGCATCCAGAGATTAGTGTGATGTCTTCTGTTTCCCTAGATCTTCCTTCATGCATATCTATACACCCCTAGGTCTCAGTACTGCAACTTCCTTTAAACAGCCTCTGGACCTTTGCGAAGGTCTACGATAGGTCTTTGCAAACCCTTAATAGGTGAATTAGCCACTTATGTGCACCATAGAATAACCTCGATCTCAGTTCACGCAGATCTACTTAAGTGCTTAATAAACATAACATAATGTATTATAATATTCGCATAAATACTTAACATGCATTGTGTATAGTTAATAAGACTTATCCAATAGAGTTGTGCATAAATACATCATTATTTCATAAAGACATTATTCCATGACAGCATATATCGCAAACATAAATAACAAAAGTAAATAGATAAACACATGAATTTCTTCAACAATATTCCTTATTGATCTTCAATATGAGGTTATAGACTCAAAATTGCGATACGCACTCAGCTAAAAGGGTCCATGCACTCAGCTATGGACTATACTCTAGGCCTCTATGCACTCAACTACGGAGCCTTTTCCCTTCTATCTACTTGCTATTTTCTTGCCCTTTTTCTTAGATGTAGACATAAGCATGCCATAGACTCTCTTAAGACACACCTACTTATAGATTTTTACATACAATCCCATGGTCTGTAGACCATGGGTGGATCTTAAAACCTACTTGAATTTACATAACCAACGTGCTAAAACCCCTTTTGACTTCTAAATATCTATGCACTCTGCATCCACAAATTGCAGAGACTTTACATCTTTTTACTAATATTTACATCAAAACTTGGGTTTTTAACTCCAAAACTGACCCAGGGGGCCCCATCCCAACAGTGTCATTGGGTAGAGGAGGACCCATGGAGATGTTATTATACATTTTCCAAGCCCAATGAACTGGTCAGCATCATTGTGGAATGGTTAGCGAAGCAGCATCCAGGAGAGCACCACCACCACCACCAGCAGAGGTAGACATATCGGTGCGTGACAAAGGCAAGAGGATGATTGTCGAGAGTGCGGAGGCATAGCAAAGTTGCAAGTTCCAAGCATACCCACTTGTGCAAAAATCAACTTTGGCAATAGAGGCGAAGAGAAAACAATGCGATATGACGAATGTGCAAAGGCAAAGCAAAAAATGGACATTGGAGGAAACAAAGAAGGAGTTGCATGAGTTGAAGGAGAAACTTCGGAAGGAACAGGAGCTGCACTGACAGGAGAAGGAAGAACATTGGGAATAGGTACAACAGGGGATGAAACATGTAAAGATAGATGAAACTACACCCGTACAAGTAGTTGACTCATCCGAACAGCTGGCACCGAGCAGGCAGGGTGAGCAGTCGCAGGAGCAGGACTTTGCTCAAGAGATTGAACAAGCAGCTAAGAAGATGGATACAGAAATGGAGAAATAGGAGTTAGAGCAACACATTTACCTCATGCCTCACCACCAATATATCAACCCACTAGCTTCACCGGATCCGAAAGTGAAGGAAGTCCCAAGAAACCAAGGAGACATTGAGATCCTTGGATAAATCCGAAGGGAGAGGTGCACAATATCTCATTTGATGAGTCCCAACATAAAGTTGTGAAATCTCGCAGAGTGTTGACTCCAGATGATCACACATCTCCTCTGTAGTTTGAGGAACAATTTATCGTGTCTGACGTGCGCAAACATCTAGCAGCATTGGTCGATGCTACTAGAGTATATGCCAAAGCCACTAGCTCGTGTGTTCACTTATTGATAGCTGAGAATGAGTGAATGGCTAAGGAGTTACATATGGCCAAGTAGGGAGGAGAATTGGTTACAGTATCCACCAGAGCAGAGTTGAATAAGGTAATATTGGATGAAGTATTGTCCTTTGACACAATCATGTGGGCGTTGTATTCCAAGTTTGGTACCGTGCATAAGAGAGTTGTCCATCTCAACAGTTGGCAGCAGTGGTGTGTGAGGAGAGCATGTATCTTGTTGAATGTGCATGTTGTTGTTGATTACTTACAAACATGGAAAATGAGATACAAGGGAGCCCCATTAGCTTACCCAAGATGATGAAGCCCAGAGTGTTCCAGTTGAAGGCACACATCGAGAGCAAGATCCGAAACTATGAAGATCTCTCGTAGCTCATCACTAGTCTACAGGCTTTCCATGCAAGGGTATTCAGGAGTATGGATGTTTTTGTGCATGCAAATGCGATCCCATCTATTGGGACACTCACCCAGGTAAAGACAAAGGCATAGGTTCTACTAGAGCTTGACTCATACTTTGACGAGTTGATGCACATAGCCACCAACCCAGACTTAGTGATCAGTGAAGACACCATGCATCAGTATGTCGTTGGTCTAGCCACACTTAAGATAATGATGCACATGTTATCAGATGAGTTGGACAGAGGAGCTCGAGCAGTGTACCCAAATTATATGGAGGCAAGAGTTTGTTTCCATAAATATGTCACTTTATAGTACACGGACACCATCATTGACTACCAAGCTTGGCATCAATTCGCCACTGTCGACCACCATGAGGATGTTGAAGAGTTCGTCTTCCCAAAGTTGTCCAAGTCATAGTGATGTCTTGCATGGCTTGCTCAAGCCTATTTTGTATCACATGGGTACATGTGTAGAGTGTATGTAATGCCTTGTCAAGTGTAAGTTCAAGTGTCGATAGTTGGAGTAACAATAATAGACTAGATGAAGATTCATGAGGGGAGATGAACTATCACAAAAGGGAATGTCAAGGGCCATGCCACCCTTTTCTATAAATAGTCCCTCATAACTCATAATAAAGGCTTTTAGTGAGCCAAGCTTCTGATAGGAGTATCTTAGAGAGCGCTTGGATAGTATTGCAATGAGCCTTGGCTTCTCCACTATGCAGAGCTAGTATATCTCTTTGGAGAAGCAAGTGGTAGTGACTGTAATGTTCCGCTGTCAAAACTAGTAGTTGGTCATGGATGTATTATATGACTGGAACTTACACTTCTTAATATAGTAGATCCAACACGTTTCATGCATATATCATATTGTATTTTAGCTATCTTGTTTACTCTATATGATATATGTCTGTTTGCTGACACATGCATGTGTAGCTATTTTTTGTATATGTCTATATGAATCTTACTAAAATGTGTTGTTGTTTTAACCATTACTTTGGATTTCTAGCTCACTTTCCTTCCATGTTGTGATGCATCTTAGTTCATGCATTTCCTTCTTAACTCCATCCTTTCACAGGTTTCCAAGGGGCACACTCACCTCACCCTCTGTGTGTTAGAACTGCTCATGCACTTTCCTTGACTTACTGCATATGTCACACCCTTTCTACCAACAAGGACATCTTACTTGCCTCTATACAAAACCATGGTCAAGGCGATACTGTACTACCCACTACTGGGACTCCTACACCAAACAATTTGAGGTCTAGTTGGGACTTCTTACCAAAGAGACCCCCTGACATGTTGGCGAATCCAACACCATCAACATTTCTAGCTCTAGAAGGAGGGCTAGATGACAAGCTGTGTCATCTCATCTTTTTTTGAACTTTTGCACATATATCATGCATTATGTTACACTCACCCCTCCCCGATGTTTTTTGCATGTCGAACCTCTCAACATCACGAGGGATTTTTTTGATCTCTTGTCCGAATTCACATATAATGGTGAAGGCGAAGTGGCCTGGCATGTGTTCTTACATGACTTCCTTGCCATGCTTGACAAGGAAGATGGATGTTTTAATGAAGAGGAGAATTTGTTGCTTGCCTACACACTTCATCAATCCCCACAATGATGGTGATGTAGCCTACCAGCTGATAGCATGCACTCACTCGAGCATTTTTATGATCTCATTGAATATATTTTCCATCATTTGACCCAGAACATCTTGACCAAAAAATGTTACAACAACGGAAGACCCCTCATGAATTTCCTATTTATTTTTGGCAGCACTTCCGTATTTTGCAGTTTGAAGCTCCAAAAAGCTAGATGAAATTTCCTTATATTTGGGATAGATTCGAGTATTGTCTTAACAAATCAGTCCATCCCAAGAAGAAGCTTGAGCCCAAGCCTTCCTCAGCATAATTTAGTGATGGAGTTGCGTAATCACAGACGGATACAGTCACTGTCACAAGTGATTGTCCACCATCCCCTCATCAAATAGCTCCACCACTACAGAGTGATGCAGGAGGGCATACACACACATATGTCAACTGTCACATACTCTGAACATCACTTCACTTAAATTTCATGTGGATTTGATTGTGAGTCCATTCAGTTGTCACATGCATTTTTTATCTCAACCTCTGTCTTCGTACTTGGATGATCCTCTCTATGATATTGTCTTGTGTTCTTCCATTCCAAACTCTATACTTGTTGTGAACAAGGATCAAGCCATCGACAAAGTTGGTATTACACAACCAACATGTGTTGTCATTCATGAAGAGTATGACTCGGAGCTTGAGCATCAACACTCAGTGAAGGATGACTCCCTTCTGCCCGAGCCTCCTTCGTTCTTTCCTAACATCTTTGGTGAATCGCCATCCATGATTTCGCATGTGTATCTCTGTCTATGGATGCACCCATTATTGATCATTCGCAAGACACACCAGATGTCAGTCCATCATTCGACAATGGAGAGGATAAATTATTCATTGAAAATCCACTTGACTTTTCATATTCTTTTTACAAAAACACAGAGGGTGAATTTGTCCACTTCTCATCTACCCCTCTGTTTGATTCATCAAATCATGAGGATGCCGATGAAATCATTGATTTTTTTGATCTTATCTGTCGTGATCTATTTACTCCCATATTCAATCACGATGATGATTCTATCACAATTGATTTTTCGAAGCCACCTATTTATGATGATCTATCTATTGACGAAGTCGAAAACCCACAGACTGTCGAGGCACTTCAGCCTGAGCTGATGGTTATCTCATGCCCTCGCTATCCTGAGGTTGATTTCACTTCCGATCATGAAATTGTTGAAACACCTGAGGCTCCTCATCACTCATCTGTGTGCATTAAAGATCAACCTCACACACAGATCATGCTTCCTCCACTTGAACTACACGATCCCATCGCTCATGCATTGGAAGAATCTTACATTGCAACATACATGCACGACCAAAGTTATTTGTGTTTCTTTCGTATTCTTGCATGTCATAGTGAAGACTATTCGTATGCTCCATAGGTGCACATAATGTTGCACAACACCTTGACAAGTCCACGGACTGTGTGTCATGCACTTGCATTCACTCATGTCCCATGGACACTTTTAAACTTGGAGTGTGTTTGTCTTCATTGTTATGTCTTTCATGTTTTTTGGTTCACACAGCTGTGTTGTTCGCAAACCATGCCTTCACCAACATGGGTCAACCAATGGGTCGATGGCTGGATTG
This sequence comes from Pinus taeda, assembly GCA_000404065.3. NCBI lineage: Eukaryota > Viridiplantae > Streptophyta > Pinopsida > Pinales > Pinaceae > Pinus > Pinus taeda. The sequence continues at coordinate 11,753 of APFE030332910.1, forward strand.
GAAGTATCAATTCACGTGATCAGTCCCATGCACCGTTAGCTTAGGAATATGAGTAGTGTTTTCTTTTGGTTGTTTAGTTGCATGCTTGTTTTCTTACTTACCTTTCATGTTTGTTTTTCTTCTTGCTTGTTTTCTTTCCACTATTCTTTCACAGTTACTCATGCTTTTGCTTTGTTTTATGTTTGTTTTCTTATTTTTCACTCTTAGGTTAGTTTCACGTGAAACCGTATGTGATTCTTGAAACAAGCTAGGTAAAGTACAAGAGGCCTTGTGCAATTATCAATACTTGGTTATTTTTCATCCGACCTCTATATGAAGAAATTTTTATCTTCATTCCATGATACGCCAATGGAAAATATGTACTATTCGAATTGAACCTTCGTGAAAACACAATTCTTGCACACTAACTAGTGTCACCTATTCTAGTTGGTTGTTTTTGGGTTAACCCTTGGTAGCTCAATCAAGTAGAATAAGGTGAGGGGAAAACCTTAACAAGCATTTCAAAGGTATATAATAAACTAATTCTCTGAAGAAACAACCTTTTTTGCTCTCAATAAGTTGGGATCCCTCTTCTGCCTTTGAAATGAATAAGTTCTATGCATAGTTATGAAAATGAAAAGTGAAAAAATTTTGAAAAATGAAAAATGAATAAGGTGAAAGAAGAGAAATGCTTCCTGCGTAGAGAGGTGATGTAAGTAACTCTATCAGGGTACTGACAAGGCTCGCTCGCAGAAGAGTGATGCTTGCATTTTTGCGTGACTCCATTGGGGTAATATCCAAGCATGCTGGAAACTAAGCAACACCAGAGATGAAACTAAGACTCTGATGACTATACTACTTGTGCACCAATATACCCCTCATCCCCAATCAAAACAACAGTGTTTCCTTGGCTTGGAATGTGTGTCCACCGACCAAGAGCTTGCCTGATGCTACATCTCACAATCAAGCAAGTGTGGAAACCAAGCAAACAGAGAACTGAACAATAATTCTGGAGGTTTTAGAATTTCTTTTCACGAACAATGTCGATTCAGAGAGCTGGAGTTCTACTAGTGTGTCACCACGTGTTGTTGTAGCTACAAACACCCTCCAAAATTTTTCCTTAGCCTCCTTTTGGAACCTCCTTACCAACTATCCTCAGCAGCATGTCTTTCACTGTCAAGTACATGAGATTCAGTGGATTTCTAGAAGATTACCAACCTGTGCATGATAACTTGTTGCATCCCCCTCACAGGATGTTTCTCTAGACTTGGTCTAGCTACTAGCTAGGAAACTCCCTCAAGAATTTGCGCAATTCTAGAGGGGAACCAACCTCCCCTCCAGAAATTACGCAATCCTATCTAGCAGCCTGCTGGCTTAGGAATTGCAGAATTTGGTCTGTTAACCTTCCCTGGAAAAACTATGCAATCTCACCTAGCAGGACTTCTCAACCTAGAAATTGCGCAATTATGGGTAGCCATCAGCTACTCAGCCTAGAAATTGTGTAATCCCTCTAGGCATCTAGCCCAACTCCCTCCCAGAAATGCACAAATTTTCCCCTCAACCAAACAGGTTGTTGCATGTGCCATCAGGTTGACTGGTTCTACCCGGGACCGAGAAAACTTGACATTCATGCATGGCCTGCATTTTCCCAAAATAGCAAAAAGAAACATGAAAAAAGCATCCCTTGATTTTAGGGAGATATTTTTAGCAAATGGAGATTACATGCAAAGATCATTTTAGAATCTTTCCTCTAAGTGTCACTTTTTCCTAGAGTTGTGGCATGCTGTTATAGACATATTTGGGCACTGCAACCCCAATCACATATATCCATAAACCAAGGGATTTTGAGTCCCTAAAAGTTTTTTTTCATGCCCTAAAGGAACAAGGTCAGTTGATTACATCATCTCCCAAAAGTTCTCCACAGAAAACTGCTCAGAACTGCTAAAAACTGGACCATACAAGCTGCCCAGTGCAGAGGGTACAATGCATCTCACCTGCTCAGTGTAAAAAGTGCAATGCATACTGGAAAGCCCTTCTTTAGGGTGTGATGGGAAAGAGTAGACAAATGGTAGAGACAGTTTGCAAGGTGGATGATCATGGAATATTTCAGAAACTTCTCCTGTGACACTTGCCTCTCTGAATTCGCCCAGGGATGAGTAAGAGATCATCAATCTCCAAGTGGAATCAAGAACTATCAGAGAGAGGACACTAATCAAAATCCCAGAAGTTGACTCACCCCCCTGTAATCATCTATATATGGATCCCTCATCCCAGAGATCCAGAGGCTGGAATCTTGTATCTTGTAAGGAAGTGTTGTTGGTTTCCTGGTGCAATATCATAGTGTTGGGTGAACTAGGCTTTTCATGAGGTGAAGAAGGGCTTTCATGCTGTGAGGATGACACTGGGTCAGATCAATGGGTTGTAATCCTCTCTTCTAACCTCTATATCAATAAAGCTATTCGAGTTTTCCTCCACATTCTTGTATATTAGCTGATATATGCATGTATGTGGTCAATATATATCTAGTCCTATATTGTTTATGACTATAGATCTCTGCACTTTGAAGGTATTATGCTGCTTTGACTTTATAGGTACTCTTTGAAGCGGAGCAGTCAAGGGAAGAGTGGCAAACATCTGTCAAAGAGGAGAAGGAACAAGTGGAGAACCATGTGAAAGATCAAGGTTGGTATTCTTTTCTCCTCTCCTATCTACTTCTCATAAAGGAAAGCAAAAGTAATTTTAATCTGTTTGTTTCTAAGATAGCTACCCGTCTTAGTGGGACTAGCAGCTCTGCATAGACACTAGATTTCCTGATAACAAAATGGCGACTCCACTGGGGAGTGACTAGTTTGTTTGCTTGTCTATATTTGTTTACTTTATAAACTTACAGACAGAGCCTGAAGTCTAGCCAGCTAGCCTTCAAACTGCATTTGCTATGCAAGTGCAAAGTAGATCAATGCTACTTCAGTCTATCTCTAGGTTTTGTTTATAAACTGAACAATTGATTTGTAGACATCCTAATTTCCCTAGTGGTGGCTCAAGTAGCCTCATTAGATCAGCCCCTGTGACTTGCATTTACTGACTATCATTTGTTTGGCCTAAATCCCTGAACTAAGCTACAAACTGTGACCTGGAACCAAGTTGAAGTCTCGTCCCTAAACCATCGCATCTTCTCCTCTTAGGAATCTAGATGCATCACACCTCCCGTATGCAGTAAGTGAGATGCATCGCATTTTCCCTATGTTACAGGTGCGATGATCAGATAAGACCTCTTCTGCTTACAGATTTTGGTTTCTTGTTCACTCTCTTCAGCTTTATTTAGGAGTTTTGCTGTCTGTGATCAGTATACCTCTGTGGAAACTCCCATCCTTTGCGTGATTCAGCCTCCATAGTACAAAGAAATGTAAATGTTTTTATGTATTGTTCGCCATTTATAGTCCTCTTTTACAAAGAAGTAGCGTAATCAAGTTGTTGTCTTTTGATTTGAAAGTGTCGTAAGTGTCGTTTTCAGTCAAAGAAAAGAATTCTATTGTTCTTGATGGTCGATTACACTGTTACTCTTGCATTTGATTTGAAATAGTAGTTTTTCAAGTGTCAAAAGCAATTTTCAATTCAAAATCGCAAAGTGTCGTCATTATCTTCCTATCGTTTTTTGAAAAGAAAATCATTAGTACTGTCGCTTGAAACAATTCAAATTTGTACTTAGCATTATTTTTGTCATTCACACATTAAGAAAGTGAAAACAAATACATGCATGTGCATTTTCATTTAGACTGCTTGTTGTTTTAGGACAGTGCATCTAGTGTGTGCTCTCTGCTCTTTGTTGAAAAGAATCTCATTTCTCTTTCCTTAGTAGCTAGGATTTTCATTGCAAAAAGAAGATAAAATGATTGTTTATCATCTTAGATTGAATTTTAGGAATTGTATATCTACATCACACAATGAACCTGAAAGACAAACTTCTTCAACTGTAAAATAAATTCAATGAACATAAAAATGCTTTGGAACCTAACGCAAAACATTTAGAAGTCTAGGCTAGAGATGTATTCCAGTGTCGTAAAGCCTGGTAACTATCGCTTTCATTGTAGGTTGGGTGATACCTCCTCTTTGAGATGGCAAGTGCCAGTACGGACTTGTGCTCCCACGTACCATCGAGTATATATTGGGAGACCACAATAGGCTACATCCTTTATCCTTAGGAAGCCATGTCTACCGCCCTATCG
>APFE030332910.1:44812-109884 GCA_000404065.3 Pinus taeda
AAGTTATAATATCTGTGATCATGATAAGCCGGCTCGTGATGAGACCTCTTATTCTTTGAGATATAGTGTTTTCTCGGATTGTTTCTCTGAATGTTGTGATTTCCTTTAGCAGGGAGGAATTCAATTCTTTCCTTAAGAAAGTTCTGGACGACAATAATAGAGCTTCTTTGGAAATGGCTGTTTCCACAGGGAATCCTTATTTTGTTATTGATGCCTTTCATTGTATTGGCGTAAAACAATTCCTTCACTAAGATTGCTTTCTTCAAATTTTTTAGAGTTGAAACTAGTATCATATATGGGTTAAAGTTCTATTGATAATAAAGATCAAGTTTCCAAAACGATTTCTTATTTATAGAAGCAGAAGTTCAAAATCTTGACAGAGAAAAGGTGTCTTTAGTAAATGTCAAATGCTGTTAACCATAGCAAATTTTATTATGGAGGAAAATATTTAAAGAAATGAGAGGTAGATATTCCCTAAGGTTATGTACGGAATAAGGATAATCTCTTCTCTTATTTTGCCTACCAACTATTAAAAGTAAACCTAATAACCTAGCTAAATTACTCCTACTCCTACTCTAACTATATACAAAAATTTAACTAGGTGAAATGATATTTCCAGTGGAGCCATCTTTTCATTTTTATTCCTACAAGTATGTAACTTTCCAACATCAATGTTAAGAAAAAAACTTTTCTTGGATTGTTAATGTTGGATGTGGAATAAGAATGTGTAACTTCAGGAATTATGTCTAAAATTTCTTTCTCATGGAAACTTCTTTCCAACTGGATACCTATTGGATCATAAAAATGAGGATGAATTTCTGTTATGGATTGATGATCTTGTAATAGAGGAAGTTCTGTACTTCCTTGACACAATTTAGTTTTCCAAAATGGCAGCACGGCTTTCGAATGTTCTTTGATAAGGTGCTCAACATACCATAGTAATCTATCAAAAGTCTAGAAATTTAAAACACAATCCGACTTTGTACAAAATGAGTGCAAGTGAGAAAGAAAGAAATGATTATATGTACAAATAATGTTACAGAACAACTGGGATTAGCTTGGAATATTTTGTTCTTCATAAGAACTGGCCAGAATTATGGGATCTGAGCAATTTTGAATTCCGTCTTGTGAATCAGAAGAAAAATTATGATTTTGAACCGGAATGGGGGTTTCTTCATGATATGAATTATAGATCGGGATATTGTCTTGGATAGTAAAATCAGGCGAATGATCTTTTGCTTTGGAATGAGGATTGACTGATATGATTTCTGAATTAGAATATCTCTCATTATCTGAGTTTTGATGAGTTACTCGGGATAAATCAATAACATCATCTTTGTCAAAGTAACCATCATAAATGATTTTACAGGTTTCCCTAGATTTCTCTTTTTCGTCATATATTTTCAGACAAGGAAGGTCAAGTGGTTCTTATTTAAAAATGATCAAAGGCTGTTCTATAGCTGTCTTTTTATCTTGAAAACCTAATGATGACTCATTTGAATAATTCTCTGTGCTTTTTGAGATATCTTTAATATTGAGAGAGGAAAAATTATCAACACTAAAAACATCAGGATAAAGAGAAAAATGTGATTCTGAAACAATGCATTTGAGAATATCATCATGGAAAAATCTTTGTTCATCAGATTCATCATAAACATCGGGCTTTAGATCATACCTTTGTGTACTGATACTTTTTGAAAGAGAAATAGTTTGCTGTTCTAACCTTGGTATCTGCATTTGTTGACTTGCAACGATATTATCTGACCTTGTATCAAAGTCATCTCCTGGTTCCAAGGTAGGCTTTCCTCCAACATTCTCGCTTTTGTCTTCTTGCATTAGAGCATGCATGACTCCTAGGCTTTGGGGACTTTCTTCATTATGAGCGATTTGTATATTCAAATTGGAATTCTCGTTCATATTAGAAAGAAATGAGACAAAACTTGAACTAATTTCTGCTTGATCAGACATAGGAGGGAAGGAATGTTCAGCATAATCTAAAGATTCTTCATCTATGAGTTCACTTTCAAGATCGTACTTTAGACAATTAAGATGAAATCGCATATTAAAATCCCTAACAGATTCATCTTGTTTCTGTAGATAATCAATTTCATCATAAACCTGGTCATAGTCATAACAATCAAATTCAAAAATGAAAGTCTTGATGAATTGGTCCCAGCTGTGAATTGATGCAGCTGGGAGGGTTCTGCACCATTTTCTAGCTTTAGCCGTGAATGTAAGAGTAAAAATTCTGCATAAAATACCTTCATCAATTCTTTGAACATCATAACTTGAAACTCTTTGAATAAATTGAAGAGCATGATTAAAAGCAGAAGAATTATTCGTACCATTGAATTTTACCTGAGACAAGAGTCTTACCACTTCAGGTGGAGTGTTGGAAGAGGTAGGAACATGGATGCAACTCCAAATGGGAAGTTTGTGAGCAGCCATCCAACAAGGGGGATACCCACCTGGTCCAGACCTTGGTTGGCAGCTCCTTATCTGTTTGGTATAGCGGGTCCGACTGGGGATAATGGGGCTAGTTTCCCAATCTAAGGGTGTGTGTGTGTGTAGAGTTGGATGATGCTGATCTAGGAGTACCTTAAAGCTAATTTAATTCAGATTCTTAAACTAACTCTATGCTATTGTAATCTAATGAGAAACAACACATCTAATCTACGCTAACCCAGGATGTATATCTTCTATTATGCGATCTAAAGAGATTTCAAACAATAACTGGTAATAAAGATCATTCAGCTATCGTAAGAATAGAAATCAATTAAGATAAACCACTTTGCATAAGAAGTTAGGCAAAACAGTTGTGAACAACATATCGCATAATAAGTTATTCATATATCAGACATAAATAAATGACTCCACCGTACATAAGTGCCAAATGGTAACTCATACATTCATGCAATAACATATAAACAACTGAAAACTGTAAATCACTTCAAGAATATAAGCAGAAATGGCCAAGAGATAAAAGTACCATTTATGACTAATCGTACTCATAAACTTCAAGCAAAATGATTTATCTCTACTTGTTCTAACATCTACTAAGAGTACAAAAGTGCAACATCAGTAGCAGACGTCAAATGCAAACATTAATAAATCTCAATCCGTCCATTCATCAAAACCTCCTCTAAGGGTGCAGAAGTGCATGTTCCGAGGACAAGTTTTTGACAAATCTCTGGCTTGACCAAGTATGCCCAATAACACTCCCAATTTTCACCTCCAAAATCATTTGCTCCGTTTCATGTCGTAGATGTGGGATTCATTAAGGCCCTCCTACGATGGATTACTTCTTATCGATGACAGCTCATTATCCAAGAAGTCAACCTAGGAGCAACCCTTTCATTACTTTGAAGCTTGCATGCCTCAATGGCAAGTTTCTCACTTCCGGCGACAGGTTTACATCAATGGCCTTCGACCGAAATATTTTGTGTGGTGTTCAACACCAAGTCCCTTTTCCACACCACGTGAATTTTACTGTAGTACCTTGAGGGTCATCATCATTATCAGTGATTCCTCTCGCGCTTGTTAACAACTTACATCATTGGCTAGTAATCAGGCGATGTCTTTCCATGTTCGACTCTAGAACATTTTCACGTGGATCGACTTGTACTTCGGACAAAGATTGGATGAGTTTGAAGACCCTGGGTCTAGTTTCATCCATCCGAGCTGCGATATATTCAGGAAAATAAAGACATCAAATGTACATCATTGCTGCACAGATGATCATCCAAATCAAAGGATGATGGCGCTACCAGAATCATCAGTCTGCCTCACAGACGGTTGTCTGTCCAATGTACATGAAAATGAATTTATAAAGTTGAGCATGGGAATGCCTACCTCAGCTAGATCATGAAAATGTTATGAAGATAATGTATTGTATTGTATCTTATGACAGGCTTCCTTCCAGTTCGAAAGAACCTCAAATGCTCATGATAAAGCATTTCACCCAACATCAAAGATCTATGACCTCATGCTTTAGGGGGCAACAGTTATAGACATATTTGGGCATTGCAACCCCAATCACATATGTCCATAAACCAAGGGTTTCTGAGTCCCTAAAAGTGTTGTTTCATGCCCTAAAGGATCAAGGTCAGCTAATTACATCATCTACCAGAAGTTCTCCACAGAAAACTGCTCAGAACTGGTCAAAACTAGACCATGCAAGTTACCGAGTGCAGAGGGTGCGATGCATCTCACCTACTCAGTGTAAAAAGTGCGATGCATACTGGAAATCCCTTTTGTAGGGTGCGATGGGCGAGAGTAAACAAATAGTAGAGACAGTTTGCTATAAAACGAATCATGCGCAGAACTTCTCCTTGTGACACTTGCCTCTCAAATGAATCCCAGCCTAGGTAGAGTAAGAGATCATCAACCAAGTGGAATCAAAACTACAGAGGAAAGTCCTAACAAAATCCCAGATAGCTGACTCACCTCCCCACAATCATCCTCATATATGGACCCACTCCCAAATTCCAGAGGGGTTGGAATCTGTATCTTGAAGGACAAGTGTTGTTGGTTTACCTGGTGCAATATCATAGTGTTGGGTGATCTAAGCTTTTCATGAGGTGAAGAAGGGCTTTCATGCTGGGACGATGACACTGGGTCAGATCAATGGGTTTTAATCCTCTCTTCTAACCTCTATATCAATAAAGCTATTTGAGTTTTCCTCCACATTCTTGTATGTTAGCTGATATACGCATGTATGTGGTCAATATACATTTGGTCCTATATTGTTTATGACTATAGATCTCTGCACTTTGAAGGTATTATGCTGCTTTGAATTTACAGGTACTCTTTGAAGCAGAGCAATCAAGGGAAGAGTGGCAAACATCTATCAAAGAGGAGAAGGAACAAGCGGAGAACCAAGCGAAAGATCAAGGTTGGCATTCTTTGCTCCTCTCATCTACTTCTCATAAAGGAAAGTGAAAGTAACTTTAATCTGTTTGTTTCTAAGATAGCTACCTGTCTTAGTAGGACTAGCAGCTCTGCATAGACACTAGATTTCCCGATAGCACATGTGCGTCATGAGTATCAAAATTATTTATTTGATGCTTCAGAGCTCATTCAATCACATCAATCTTGGAGCTCTAACATCCCACAACAAATCTAGGAGTTTTTGACACATCTATCTTAGCTATTTTTGGGTAAGTCTACTTAACTTGTCTTTTGTAGCATTTCTGTCACTTTTTCTATTTTGGCTTATGTGAGTGTTGTTTGCTTGATTTCTATGAACGCTTACTATCATTTGCATGCATATTATCTTGTACTAGCACCATTTCAGTTTTCGTTAGCATCTCACTATTGTTGCATGCATGACACTGTTTTGCACAAACAGTCGCCAATTCGGTGACTCGCTTCACACACATGCATGTTGTTCCATTTTCTAAATATTTCATTCACTGTTTTCATGCACGATCATTCACTCTTGCTTACACTCAGTATCACCATGCATTCACATCCACATTTTCTTTCAGTTGCCCATTGCCGGGTCTAGGCAACCTTGGCCCGAACTCTGCCTCACAAAGACAACATTGCACAATCCTGAGAGGGAAGGCTTTGCCTTCCTCCTAGAAGATGTGCATTTCTTCCCAGCGACTATCCTCCAGTATTGCATTGTACAATTCTGAGGGGTAGTGACTGTTGGCCTCGAAAATTGTGCAATGCAGTCACTGGGCCTGCAGCCCTTGCCAGCTAAAATTGTGCATTGCACAATCCCAGAATCCAATAGGCCGGTCTGGATTGTGCATTGTGCAATTCTAACATCCATCCAGCCTCCCAGCAGTCTGGACTACCTTTTGTGTAGTTCCAATAGCTATTCTCCTGGCCTCCTAGGAAAAATTGCATAATCCTTTCCATTCAATCCCCAGGTATGTTGCATGTCGTTCCTCAAGTTTTCTTTGGTTTTAGCTTACATATTTCTTTCCATGCATGTCGTCATGTCTCCAAATATAGGAGGTTTTCATCTGCCTCTCAGCAATTCATGATCAATGGCCTCCAAGAGGGTAGGACCAAAGGACACCCGCAAAAGCACAACTAGAGCAGCAGTTGAGCGAGTGTCTACAATTTTTCCAATCTATGAAGATACCAAGCTAATTGTAGACAAGGACATCAAGCTGAAATGGTGAGAATTCAATGATGCATTCACAGGCACATTTAGGGAAGGCCTCGAAGATTTCCAAGTCTATGTGAACATTCACAAGCCCGGCTTGTACCAGATTGCATGCAGGTATCCTGTGTTACCATGCGCGAACATGATACATTGGATTGTCTCGCACACTGATCCTAAGATGATGACATTGAGCAGTGTCAGTGGGATGGATATTTCTACCTTTAGGGCACAAGATTATGAACAAATGTACCATATATCAAAACCCATGATCACCATGGAGACACCCTTCATCATACCCAGAAGCAATGCCAACTCCAGGTATATCTTGAAGAACTGGGTGAAGGAGCCGACCAAATTCAGGATGACACCCAACAATATTTACAAGACAAATAGACTACGAAAGGTGTCTCAATACTTGGTCATCTTTTCATGTCGCTTGTATGGCCAAGAGAGCACGAAAACCTTCCCGCAAAGTTAGGTGATCATGTTGGACCAACTGGCTAGTGAAGGCAAAGCATGGAACTGGTCCAACATGTTGGCTCACTGGGTGAAGGAACATGTAACAAGAGCTTGACAACCACTCAAAGGTGAGCAAGCAGAAATATACATGCCCGCTTACATCTTGGATGCAATCTGTGCCCGTCAGGAGTTCTCGGGCTTGAAGTGGGCATGGACAACGCCAGAGACCTCTGTGAACACTTATTATAAAATGTTGTTTGAATGCAGCTTCATAGGAGTCATCACACAATTGTCTGATCATTTTGTCACCCCAGTGTACAAGATGATATTTCAACAAGATCCACCTAACATGTCAAAGGTAGCAATGGAGGCACTGTTCGATATAGTAGGTTGGTACGCCTCACCGTTTGACACCTTCATACGGATGCATAGCACAAAGAATCATCTGTATGTTCTACCAAAGTTTGCCTTGGACAAGCTCGTCATGCAGGAAGTATCATACCACATCTCAGCAGGACTATCAGCTAGGCTGCACTGAAAGAAGAAGGCATCTTGGCCCGCTCTTCCATTGTGGATCGGGTTATACAAGATATGGAATTTTAGGCATGTTGTTGTCGAAGCAGAGGAGATCAAGAAATATCCATTCGACACCCGAAGATACAATTCATATGACCCACATTATTTTGTAAAATATCACTGCACGAGAGTACAATTTCATTGGATCCATGTGGCATGTCATTGGGAGGAGAAGGACCCATAGAGATATTGTTACAGCTTCTCCAGGCCTAATGAACCGGTCGGCATCATTGTGCAATGGTTAGAAAAGCAGCGTGAAGCAAGATCCAGGAGTGCACCACTAGCAGCAGCAGCAGAGGAAGACATATCGGTATGCGACAAAGCCAAGAGGAATATTATCGATAGCACAGAGGCAGAGAAAAGATGCAAGTTTCGAGAAAACCCAATTGTGCAGAAAGTAGCTTTGGAAATAGAGGTGAAGAGGCAACAACGCGATAGGAGGAATGTGCAAAGGTAGAGCGAAAAACAAAGAATGGAGGAAACAAAGAAGGAGTTGCATGAATTGAAGGAGAAACTTCGGAAAGAACAGGAGTTACGCAGACAGGAGAAGGAAGCACAACAGGAACAAGTATAGTAGTGGGCGCAACATGTAGAAACAGACAAAGCTGTGCCCGTAAAAGTAGTTGAATCATCCAAACTACTAGCATCGAGCAGGCAAGATGAGCAGTCGAAGGAGTAAGACTTTTCTCAAGAGATTTAACAAGCACTTGAGTAAATAGATGGATATGGAGAAACAAGAGTTAGAAAAAGGCATCGACCTCATGCCTCACCACCAAGAGGTCGACCCACTAGCTTCACTAGATCTGGAAGTGGAGCAAGTCCCAAGCGACCAAGGAGACACTCAGATCCTTGGAGACAATCTGAAGGGAGAGATGCACAACATCTCATTTGATGAGTTCCAACATAGAGTTGTGCAATCTCGTAGAGTTTCGACTCCGGATGATCACACATCTCCTATGTAGTTTTAGGAACAATTGATTGCGTCTGACATGTGCAAACATCCAGCAGCGTTGGCTGATGCTACCAAAGCATATGCCAAAGGCACTAGCTTGAGTGTTCGCTTATTGATAGCTGAGAAAGAGCGAATGGCTAAGGAGTTACAGAGCCAAGCAAGAAGGAGAATTGGTTACAGCATCCACCTTAGCAAAGTTGAAGAAGGCAATATTGGATGAAGTATTGTCCCTTAACACAGTCATGTGGGCATTGTATTCCAAGTTTGGTACCATGCATAAGGGATTTGTCCATCTCAACAGTTGGTAGCAGCGATGTGCGTGGAGAGCACGTATCTTGTCGAATGTGCATGTTGTTGTTGATTGCTTGCAACCATGGACAATGAGATATAAGGGAGACCTATTAGCTTGCCCAAGATGATGAAGCCAGAGTGTTCGAGTTGAAGGCACGCATCTAGAGTCAGATCCGGAACTATGAAGATCTCTCGCAGCTCATCACTAATCTATAGGCTTCCCATGCAAGGGTATTCAGGAGTATGGATGTTTTTTTGCATGCACATGCAATTCCATCTATTGGGACACTCACCTAGGAAAATACAAAGGCACAGGTCTGACTAAAGCTTGACTCGTACTTTGACGAGTTAATGCACATAGCCACCAGCCTAAACTTGGTGATCAGTGCAGAAAATATGCATTAGTATGTCGTTGGTCCAGCCACACTCAAGACAATGATGCGTGTGTTATCAAATGAGTTGGACAGAGGAGCTCTAGCAGTGTACCTGGATGCTATGGAAGCAAGAGTTCGTTTCCAAAAATATGTCACTTTAGAGTACATGGACACCATCGCGGACTACCATGCTTGGCATCAGTTCACCACTGTCGACCACCATGAGGATGTCAAAGAGCTGGTCTTCCCATAGTTGTGCGAGTCATAGATGTCTTGCATGGCTTTCTCAAGCCTACTTTGTCTCACATGGGTACATATGTAGATTGTGTGTAATGCCTTGTCAAGTGTAAGTTCAAGTGTCGATAGTTAGATGTAACAACCATAGAGTAGATGAAGAGTCATGAGGGTAGATGAACTGTCACAAAGGGGAATGTGAAGGGCCGCCCCACCCTTTGCTATAAATAGTCCCTCATAAATCATTGTAAAGGCTTTTGGGCAGCCAAGCTTCCTATAGGAGTATCTTAGAGAGAGCTTGGATAGTATTGTAATGAGCCTTGGATTATCCACTGTACAGAGCTAGTATATCTCTTTGGAGGAGCAGGCGGTAGTGACTGTAACGTTCCACTATCAAAACAAGTGGTTGTTCATGGATGTATTGTATGACTGGAACTTACACTTCTTAATATAACATAGCCAACACGTTTCATGCATATGTCGTATTGTATTTTAGCTATCTTGTTACTCTAAATGATATATGTATCTATTTACTTATGCATGCATGTGTAGCTATTTTTTGTATATGTATGTATGAATCTTATTGAAATGTGTTGTTGGTTTAACCATCACTTTGGATTGTTAACTCACTTTCCTTCCATGTTGTGATGCATCTTAGCTCGCGTGTTCCATTCTTAACTCTGTTCTTTCACAAATTTCTAAGAGGCACACTCACCTCACCCTCTGTGTGTTAGAACCATTCATGCACCTTCCTTGACTTATTACATATGTCACACCTTTGCTACAAACAAGGACATCTTACTTGCCTCTGTGTGAAATCACAGTCAAGGCAATATTGTATGACCCACTTCTGGAACTTCTAAACCAAATGGTCTGAGGTATAGTTGGGACTTCTTACCGGGGAGATCCCCTGACATGTTGGTGGGGCCAACACCATCAACACATTCTATGGATCCTCTAAGCACACAAGAGGATAGTCATATCATAATAGACGATCTACATGGCATGGTAAAGGAGGATATGCTAAATGAGCCAAATAAAGAGATAAACCAAGAGCATTTTGATTTTATTGAAAATTTGTTTCAAGAAAGTATAAGGCCATACCCCTCCTTCATTCTTCCTCACTTCTTGACATCATCATTAAAATCATACTCAGGTATGCATTGAATATTATATTCTAAACTTCAGTATGAATGCATTTTTATATTTTTTATGCACATGGTTACATTGGAAATACTCCCATACTTGAGGATAGGAATTTATTTTTCTCAGGTAGAATAGGATAGTAAATAAATAAATAAATAATTGTTGCATATAATAATTAGTTTAGTTCTAAAATATAGTGCAACATATTTCTCATTTTTTTTGTATAAGTGGGGATGTTAATAGTTGTTGCCTTAGTGGGTCCTAACCCAAGTTCAGAGTTAGTTTTTCCTCTGCGAATATTCACGACTATCTTTCGTGGACCCTCAACAAGTGAATCAACCACTTATGTGCCTATATGATTACCCTTAATCCCATATTTACCCAGATTGGTTTAATCGTTTGATAACTTTAACATGAAACAAGATATTCTTCGTGTAAATAGTTACTATTACTTGCGTTCATATGACAATATAATTCATGCAAAATCACAAATCAATACAATATTAATTCATAAATCCATCATTCATCATAACATAATAGCGCATTCATTCATAACAGAAATAAATAGATAAACACAGGAATTTTTGGAATAACCTCTTTATTAATGCTTCATTTTTGCTTACATACTCAAGGCTTCTCTATGCACTTAGCTGCAAGGGTCTACGCACTGAGCTGTGGACTCTACTCTAGGCCTCTGCGAACACAGCTGCAAAGCCTCTCTTCTACTCTAAGACTTCTTCGCTCTTTTTCTTACTGACCCATTACATTCGTCTTCATCATTGATATCTACTGCCTTAAACTTTGTAAGACTCTCCTTTTTATACAATCCCATGGTCCGCAGACCATGGGTGGATATACAAAAGCCAACATAACTTACATAAAAGAAGGGTAAAACCCTTTATGACACTTTACTATCTACACGATCCATGACCACAACTTGGGGAAACTTTACATTCTTTACAAAAAAACTTGGGCTTTTGCCCCAAAATTTACCCTAGGGGACCCTGTCCCAACAGACCCCCAACACAAATATTGTAACTCGTCCTTGAGTCACTCTGCTAGCACGGAGATCTTACTGTAGAAATCTTCCAACTGTACTTGTGCCATAGCTACCTCAGCCGCGCTCTACGTGGCTGCCTATTTGATCTGCTCCACTAGCTGCTCTATTGTCAGTCCTACACTATCTTCCTTGATCTTCTACTACGTTCTCTGTAGGCTTGCCAACTTTTCTTCAATGGTGGCAGAGATAGCATAGGCCTCATCTAGCCAAGGCCCCAATCTAGCCTTGAGGACCATCTCTTTCCTCTGCACTGCTTCCACCTATTCAAGCAACCATTTTGCCTCATGCAACTTGGCCAATCGTTGTGCTATAGCAATGGTGCATGCCGTCACTCTTGCTTCATCATACCATTACTGCAATTCATAGGCTTCTATGTTTAGCCTCTACAGGTTAGGATCTTCCTGCAGCATTATGACTACCTCCATGGATTGCTCGAAAATCGTGGTGCAATCTACCACTACAGAATCCACTACTACAACTCCATTCTTCACAGCGGCTTCGCGTTGTTCGCTTACCTCTGGCAGAGTTGAAGGCTATGACTTCAACTCTAACTCTATAATCTTCAGGTTTAGTTCAAATTAAACCTTGGCCACATCCGTCTTCATGCCATGCACACCTGTAGCCAACTTCCTAATCTTTTTGTCCACGATGCTTCCTCCAAGATATGCAGTTCAGGGACTATTTTGCATGCCTCGACCACCACGACTGCAGTATGCTCATTTTACACCTGAACTTTCTTCCATGCTTCCAGTGCTGTTGATTACATCTGTTCGTTGTTGACTTTGTAATCGCTAATCATGCTCAGCGTGTGCTGCTGCCAGGCCTTAACTTCTACTATCACACTTGCTTGCAGTGTGTGAAGGAACTCAACGGGGAGCACGGCCAGGTTGAGGCCAGTATTCTTCAAGGAGCTAAAAATAGCCTTGTCAGGGGCCACCTCCATGCTCAAAGCTCCATCAAGCAGCACAACTACCTAAAGATCCATTGAGCGAACCATCTCTATTGCTTGAGTGGTCCCCGATGCTCTGTCCTGCAGCTGCCTGGATTCTAGTCATTTGGATTTGTAGCTCACACAGACCCACCTGGATGATGCTCAATGCCTGATTTTGTTGTTGCTCAAATTGTTTCAATAGTTCTGTTGTTGTATTCCACACCTTATCTCCAATATCATCCAAGTCACCCTCCATCAAGGTAATTGGATCTAGTGACGACTTGGTGGATTTCGACTTCTTTCGTTGTCCTTCCTTTTCCTGCTCCCTATAACGCTTCACTCAGGAGGGAGTGCTCTCCTACTAATCTCCACTGCCCTGCTCTGACCACTCTTCTTCCTCCATTTGGGGCAAAGGAGACTTCTGACTTCTTTCAAAGCCATGCTCTCCCTACACTGCCTGTTCCTTCGTGGTTCGCTTTGCTTCTACACGACCCTTCTCCTCGACCTCTTTCTTCATTTTTGGAGCTAACTGATGAGCCTTCTACTTGGCCACTTCCTTTTTATGTTTCTTCGTGGACTTTCTAGTCCCGATGGCCACATTGGATGCAGAATGCCACTTTGTTGGCCAACGCTTGATGACCTCTACAATAGCGTCATCCATAGCCATGTAGGGTAAGTCGAACCATATCTGCTTGGGGTCCTTTTGCACCCGGATGTAAACATGGTGGAAGTCCACTTTGAACTCTATGTACCCCGAGAGTTGCTCAAACATGGTATTGAACCTCAGAATTACCCACTCCTTAACATTTTTTTCTCACCTTTTTCCCTCACTTTCTCATAAGATTACAGACTCAATCAATGATAAATGCTAGGTTTTGTCTTAAGGAAAGCATTAAGATGATTGCCATATTATATTTTTATGTTCTTGCTATTTGAATAGATTTTTGCAAATCAGCTACAAAACGCAGCCTATTCTGTAGCTAATTGTGGATTCCATAGCTACTCTCATGGTTGGCAGGTTCCAGGTGCCAAATGAAGAATTGGGCCACATGGGCATTTCTAGAATCATCTCCACATGGATTATATCTTATTCACTTGGTCCAGATCGATGGAAAAGCAAGCCTAAGGTCATGGTCAAAGATGGAGACAAAGTATGTTATCCGAAAGAAGTAGGACTCTTGATTTGCTCTTTCGTAGCTAATCAAGAGTCTAACAGTTCTGTTGAAATCTAATTCGAATTGGCCACATGTAGCTAATCAAAAGTTTAAGAAAACCTATTGCAATTCAAATTAGCCACCTGTAGCAAGTTTATCTCATAAACAGTCATGTTAAATTTAATTCGAATTAGCCACCTGTAGCAAGTTTATCTCATAAATAGTTATGTTATTTTCCTTTAAATATCAGTTGCATGGAATCGAGAGGAAGTTAGAAGTTAGAAGGAATTATCTGTTAAGTTCAAGCTTTTCCTTGATACTATGTCTTCAGACTTCATTTTTTTCATAATAAAAATTTTGTGTTTCCAATGATCATTTAAAGTACATCCTTAACTATCTAGCATTCTAGCCATGTCACTTGCAGAGAGCCCCTGCACTGAAGGAGGTTTTTCATTTCTTATTTTTAGTTCAATTTCCATTACTCTGTTTTCAACAAATCTATTTTCTAAATTAGGATGATATTTCATTTCAATTTTTAATCAATAACATAATGATAAATCACAACTGTGCAGCCTTGTTCTTCTAAGATATTCCGTGGAGAAAAACGACTTTGTTTCCAAATTGAATTAAGATTGAAGTAATAAGAATACACTGTTGCTTAGTTTTCTTACTGTTTTGTCATTCATTTTCTTAGAACAGAATTGTCAATTAACTATGTTAATGGATGTTTTCAAAAGCCATTTGAAGATGATGATGATCCTAAACTAAATGGTTAAATGTATAATTCATACATTGATTGAATTTACTCAGTGCATTGTTATTTTCCTAGGAACTTAGGAACTAAGGTATAATTGATTTCTTGCACATCACTTCAAGAGGGTAATGCTTCACATTTGAATGTTGGAGAAAGTCAAAAATACATTAGTTGTTTATAGTTAGTTTTGCATGCTTTAACCTTTTTTCTTTCAAATCCTCACTTAGTTGCATCATTGATATTCTCAATAATCATTTCAAGGAGATTGATTTAATCATATTCCAAAATTGAATGGTTGAATGTTTAATGAATGCAATTACTAAGTTACCTTATGCATCAATTTCATTCTTGGTTTTAAGAATAGATCCATGGATTAGGACTAATGATAAGATAAGATAGATGCTCTGTTTTGTTTATTAGATTCTACGTAGCCAACAACTCTTGGTCCATTTTTAGGAAATTAGATTAACTTAGGAACATTTCCTTTCCTTTAAAATTCATTAGATTCACTTAAATTTTCTCATAGTTTTAGGTTGTACATTCTTAGACATCAAAGAACAAAAACCCCCCAAAAACAACATAAAATACAAAACAAAAAAGTAAGAAAAAGTTTAACTAAGCACATATAGTGCACCACACTTCATCAGCTTACAAACCTCGGTTGATAATTTATGCAATCAATTTAGGACACTAAATTGACTAAACATTTTGGCACCATTGCCGGGGAATCGTAATTAGGTAACCTCATCTGTTACATTTAAAAAATTATATGCGTAGAGAAAGAGACTCTAGGGGTAGATTCATAGCTAGAGGTAGGAGTTTAATTCCTACAACACCACTTACTCCACCAAGAATAAGAAGAGATATGCCTCCATCACAAAATATTCCACATATCACTAACCATAGAATTCTTGAAGTTCTAAGGTCAGAAATCCAATTAAGAGGATCTCCTACTTCATCTACTGAGGCAATCCTAGAGGAAGAAAATCTTAGATCTCCAATAGAAGGAGTATCCTTTTTCACCTCTACAAGGGAACATATTTTAGCTGAAGAATTAGAAATTCCTAGTGGAGAGGGAGAAGTAGAACCTTTCTTCCACATACCATTGATAGAGGAACCAGAAGAAGAGAAATTAACCTTGTAGGTTGAATCTTATATTAAATCTGAAGAATCTATAATGGCAAGACGAGAAGAAGAAGGAGAGGGAGTTCTGAATGGAGAATTTTCACTATTTGGAGGAAGAGGTAGAGGAAGAGGTAAGGAAATAATGGAGAAGGTAGAGGAAATAGGGAATTTGATAATTCTTTTTGATTCCCTATAGTTGATGAAGAAACATATACCACAATGAAAAATATCTCACCTTTTGTCCTCCCAAATTTTCATGGATTAAAAAGTGAAAATCCTGAAACCTTGTTATTTGAATTTGAAGTATTGTGCAGAACTTATGATTATTTACAAGACTCTCAAAAACTTAAATTGTTTCCTTCAACATTGAAAGGAGTTGCTTTAAAAGGGTTCATGGGATTGATCACTCAGTCTATTAGAACATGGAATGACATGCGGAGAGAATTTTTGGATAGGTATTTTGATTATTGCATGCCCATCAATCGCAAAGATGAAGTGTTTAAAATGATGCAAAGAGAGGATGAAAATTTGGAGGATTTAATTGAAAGATTCAATTGTAACTTAAAAAGAGCAAAAATGAATAACTTAGATCAAGATACTTTAAAAGCTAATTTTATTAAAAGCCATTAGAGATGAGTGGATAGACATCCTTAACATGATGGGGAAGGGGGATATCTCTCAACTCCCATTAAATGACATTGGAGAATTATGTGTTCATCTCTCAAGAGGAAAATCCAAAACTAGGAAAGGTCCAAGAGATCCTTCTCTTACTAGAGTGAATAACTCTGCAACTAGATCAGTGAGTAGGGAAGAAATTGGAAACATGCTTGATGAATTTCAAACATATATTCTAGGGAGCCTTAGTGAACAGATAGACACCCATAAGTTACAAAATAAGAAGAAAGTTGAGACTGATTCTTTAGCTGTTTTCTATCCCAAATGCAGAAAGAAGCATGCTTTAAGAAAATTCCCTTTGGATGCAAAAATCATAGATACTTGTGTGATTTTTTTCAGAAAACCATGAGACCAAGAGTTGTCCTTCAAATCCTAGTCTAAAGGCTATTTTTCAAGAGGAAAAAATTTCAATCCCAATAGAATCTCTTTGCTTTGTCTCTAGAAGACCTTGGCAGGGGCCACAAAACTAGGGTTTTAACAACCAAATGTATATTTAGCCCCCACCAAATTGGAATTCTTGGCAGCAACCTTGGCCTCAATCTCAATCTCAATCTCAAACTTGGGCTCAAGGAATGAAAAATCCCTATGGAAGATTCTCTCAATACTATCAATATCCTCCATCATATCCAAACTATCCTCCCTAACAAATTCCTCAACAAGATCAACAGCCCCAACTTCAAAACCAAAATCCTCAACTTTCACTACCATTCCCACAGAGACCAAATCAGTTACCTACCCAACCATTACCAAACCCCAACAATACAAATCCTCATAATACCTATATGGTGGAAGGACAATAGTTTCCAACTTATATGATCACTCCTCTAGATCTCAATGATGTCCAACTAAGATCTAGTAGGATATTAGAAAGGAAAAATCCTTTTGTAGTTATTCAAGAACAAGACAATTCTAAGGAAGATTCTCTACAGCCAAATAAAAGTTTTGAAGGAACATCTCTTCAAAACCACAATATTGAAAATGAAAAACAGAAAGAACCAATAAACTCAACTCCTATCATAGAGAAACCACCAGTGTCTACTTCTACACCGCCTTTTCTTGAAATATTACAAGTTGATAGAGGGGTAGAAAATCATATTATGTTGCCTAATTATGATTTTCTAGATGAATTGAAAAATATCTGTATCAAAATCGCTTTGTTACAAGACACTAAGGAGATTCCAATTCTAGCTAAAACAATAAAGGAGTTGAGCACAAAGAAACCAAGAAGAAAAACAAAAGAAATAAAAAGAATTCAGCTGGTAGGAAAAATAGCAAACATAATGATGGGAAAAATTGCCATACAAAAATATGTAGATCCAGGAAGTCCAGTTGTAAAAACGCATATCAATGGAGTTGAAATTCTGAATACATTGATTGATTTAGGAGCAGCAATAAACATAATGAGCAAACAAACCATGGAACAACTCAAGCTTCCTAATCTTCTTTATACACCTACATTACTGCAATTGGTAAATAGATCTGTAATCAAACCAGATGGTGTGTTAGAAGATATTTTAGTGTCCTTAGACTCTTTGGAGTACCCTATTGATTTTATGATCTTAACCCCTAAGAACAATCTAGGAGAACATCCACTTATATCAGGAAGACCTTGGCTAGCTACAGCTGATGCTTTCATTAGCTGTAGATCTGGTGATATGTATATCTCTGATGGTAACTCAACTAAGAAATTCACTCTCTATCCTCCAGCAAGAACAATCACAGAGATAGATGAAAAAGAATGGATTGATGATGAAAATGATATTCAACCTCTCTTTACTATTTCAACCATTAGTGAAGATAGTCAGATCTTAAATATAAAGGAAAATTTTGAATTATCTCCAAAATATAAACATGATCAATTTCAAGAAAAATCCAATATTGAATATTTGTAATCTAGTCAAATGTCTCTTTATTGTATGGAAGAATTTGGTAGCTCTAAAGTTGAAATCTTTCCAGGGAAAACATTGAACATAAACAATAACTTGGAAAAATTACAATAGGAAAATCTAGTCAAAACATTACAACAACATTCTTCTGCATATCCATGGGAATACACTGACATGAAAGGAATTAGTCCTAAGACTTGTATACATCACATCTACATTGAGGAAAATTGTAAACCTATCAAAAAACCTCAAAGAAGGATGAATCCAAATCTTAGGGAAATTGTGAAAGAGGAGTTGCAAAAATTGTTGAATGTAAACTTCATTTACCCAATTTCAGATAGCCAGTGGGTTTCTCCTCTAGTGATTGTGCCTAAAAATAAAGGTAAATGGAGGGTATGTATTGATTATCAAGAATTGAATAAAGCTACCCTAAAAGATCATTTTCCTTTGCCCTTTATAGATCAAGTGTTAGATACATTAGCAGGTAAGAAGTATTTCTCATTTTTGGATGGTTTTAGTGGTTACAATCAAATTCAGGTAGCACCTGAAGATCAAGATAAAACCATATTAACCTGTCCATGGGGAACTTATGCCTACCGAGTACTTCCTTTTGGATTGTGCAATGCACTTGCAACATTCCAAAGAGCAGTACTAGGAATTTTTCTGATCTAATACATGATTGTGTAGAGGTGTATATGGATGACTTTACATTTTATGGGAATACATTTGAAGAAACTTTAGAAAATTTGGAAAAGGTTCTTAAAAGATGTAAGGAAGAAAACCTTTCACTAAGCCATGAAAAGCGTTTTGTGATGTTTACAGAAGTGATTCTTTTAGGACATCACATTTTAGGAGATGGAATTAAAGTTGATAAATCAAAAGTTGAAGTCATCTCTAAACTATCAATTCCAAGTTGTCAAAAGGATGTTAGAAGTTTTCTAGGATTCATACGATACTATAACAGGTTTATAGAAAATTTCACTAAACTAGCATCCCCACTCATCAAATTACTCACCAAAGATTGTGAATTCAATTGGAATCCTGATTTCCAGTTGGCATTTGAAACTTTAAAAGCAAAAATTTCTAAAGTACCCATCTTAAGAGGTCCAAATAGGAAACTACCTTTTCACATTTCAACGGATGCTTCAAATACAGCTCTGGGAGTTGTATTAGGACAAAAATATTTGATCCCCTATGCCATCTATTGCACAAGCATGCATTTGACTCCCACTGAGTTACATTACACTGTAACTGAAAAGGAATTCTTAGCTGTTGTTCATGTTATTAACAAGTTCATGCATTACATAACAGGCTATGAAACCTTTGTTCATACAAATCACTCTACAATTAAGTACTTAATGAATAAACCTATTACTAATGTCAGAGTTGCAAGATGGTTATTACTCCTGCAAGAATTCAACATCACTGTTTTAGATAGACCAGGAAAACAAAACACAGTTGCTGATTTCTTGTCTAGAATTCAAAATATCAAAGATGACACTCTAGTTGAAGATAAATTTCCTAATGAATATCTTTTTGCAGTAACTACTCAAACCCCTTGGTTTGCAGATATTTCCAATTACTTAGTCAAAGGAAAATTTTCTTCACATTTGTTTCCTAAGGAGAAAATAAAAATAATTCAAACAAGTGCAAGTTAATCAGGGATTACTAATGAATTCTATAAAACAGGTCTAGATCTCATGATTAGAAGATGTATTCGAGAAGATGAAATCCCTGAAATTCTTAAGGCATGTCATGATGAACCTTGTGGTGGACACTTTGCTAACAAGAGGACAACCTATAAAATCCTTCATTTAGGATATTATTGGCCCTCCATCTTCAGAGATTCCAAAGAATATGTCAAAAGGTGTGATAGCTGCCAAAGGGTAGGAAAACTGCTCCTTCAAATGAAATGCCACTACAAACTCAAGTACTCACTGAACCTTTTGATAAATGGGCCTTGGATTTTGTTGGACCAATTAATCCTCCATCTAAACAAAAGAAGTATATTTTGGTATGCATTGATTATTTCAGTAAATGGGTAAAGGCTAAAGTATTACCTTTTTCTAATGAAAAATCTGTAGTTAATTTTTTTTTTTAAGGACATCTTCACTCGTTTTGGTGTTCCAAGATAAATTGTGACAGATCAAGGATCTCAATTTACATCTAAAATGGTGGAAAGGCTTGTGGAAGATTACAAGATAAAAAACAAAATGTCTACTCCTTATCATCCACAAGAGAATGGTCAAGTTGAATCTACCAATAAGGTGATTGAAGGAATTCTCACTAAGACTATACATCTACACAGAAGAGATTGCGCAGAAAGGATTCCTGAAGCCTTATGGGCCTATAGAACTAGATGGAGGAACACAACAAGACATACTCCCTATGAGCTTGTTTATGGGAAGCAAGTCATGTTCCCTATAGAGTTTCAAATCAGAACCTTCAAGATAGTAGTCCAATTGGGACTGGATTTATCATAAGCATAGAAATATAGATGGGAGCAACTCGATGAGCTTGATGAAATCAGGCAAGATGCAGTTCAAAGAACTAGTATAGTCCAACAGCAAAGGGCTAAATGGCATGATAAGTATATCATGGAGAAGAAGTTTCAAGCAGGGGATTGGGCACTTTTGTTCGATTCAAAATGCAAATATTTTCAAGGAAAGTTTCAAACTCATTGGCTTGGGCCATATGAGATTGAAGAAGTCTTTAATAATGGAGCAGTGAGAATAAGGACAATAGATGAAAGAAAGGTACCTCTTCTGGTGAATGACCATCGGTTGAAGATATATCATAAGCCAATTTCAAGAGAAGATTTTATCTAGGTTTTCCAAGATAACACTGAAAAGAAGTTGGTGAAGAAGAATTCTTCTTCTCCACTAACTTAGCTTTTATTTTTCTTGTATCTCTCTCTCTCTCTCTCTCTCTCTCTCTCTCTCTCTCTCTCTCTCTCTCTATATATATATATATATATATATATATATTATATATAATATATATATATATATATATATATATAAAAATAAAATAAAAATCATAAAAAAAAACATAAAGATATAGTATAAAATGTATAAGTATGAAAACCAATCATTAATTGACATCCTATATTTTCCATTTCCTTTCTGTAATAAGTAGCAACATAAAGCTACATTCATTTACAGTTCATAATCTGCAAATTCATTTCATTTTACAGTCTCATTCCATCTCACCCCATTTTCATTTTATTTTATGGTTTCATTCCATCTCACTCCACTTTCATTCCATTTCACTGTCATATTCCATTTCCATTTCATTTCACATTCATGTTCCATAGCCATACTTCATTTCTTATCATGTTCCGTAGTTGATTCCATTCTACATCTAATTTTATTCTGCAACCATATCTCATTCAACAGCTCTGGCATAATTATACAACTTACAAACAAATGATGATTGCAAGAAATTGAAGAATCTTGTTTTGAAGACCAATATGCTAAAAGGGTACCTATGAATCAACACCAAAGAAAACAGCAAGCGAAAGGGTTAATTTCTAAAAGGTAAAGTGCAAAACTTTATTTTGAATAGTAAGGTTAAAACATAAAGCATATATAATATGGATATTCATATGTTTCCTTGACGAATCATCATTTGATTTGGTTGCAATCTCCATCATACTATATATCCGCCACATCCTCCATATTTTGTCACATAATGGTCCATAATTAACTCCCTCGTTGATTATTGACGATCATGACTATGACATGACATACTTGTCTACATTTCTCCAGAACCCCTACTATCTATTTATTTCGTAAAAACTTGCAGTTCCTTTCACCATATTCACATCCAATTCATTTCATAAAAATGGGAAGGGTAATTCTGAAGGTTGAGAACTCTGCGTAGTAGAAGGCATGGGACTAATTGCTAGATAAGAACCGGTAGGAGAAAAGTACATGGAAGGATACCCACAGCTCAAAGAAATGTTGCAGAAAGATGTGTTGGCATTATGAGACAGGCGTTGTCCTTGATGGCAACTCACTTAGATGACAGATCACAGTTTAGCAAGATAACAGCACAAAGTTTAGATCATAATGAAGAAAGAGAGGTATACGCAGGTTCACTATATACAACTCACGTATACATACACACACTTTTACAGAATGCAAGGCACGTATATCTTGGAAAACTAAGTTTTGGTCCAAGGTATTTGGTCCAGGGTATTTTGATCCATGGTATTGGTCTAAGGTATCTGGTCTGAGGTATTGACCCCAAGTATTGGGTCCAAGGTATTGGTCCTAAGTGGTTTTGGTCCATGGTATTGAGTAAGGCCTAAGACTATAAAAGGAGGGGAAGATCATTTGGCCAAGGCACTCAAGTATTGAATATTCGACGAAGAGAAAGATCTAGTGTATAGGTTATTGGGCTATGGTGTATAGCTGGATCTGAACCAAGGATGAACCTTAGCGCTTGGTGAAGGATAAGATCTAATGATGGGTCAAGATCTTAAGGCTTGAAGTGAAGTATCTTTATGTGGTTTGATCATTTATCTGAATAACGGGCGCATGTTGTAGTCTGTAAATATGATGATCTGGGTATAACTGAAGTCTGGAATTGTTGTAATGTTTAAATCATCATTTTTAGATCTGTACGCAAGTTCACTTTAGAAAAGGCACGTATACACGCTTGCTCTACATATCAAAATAGCATATACATCTTAAATTTGATTTGCAAATCAATACGCGGGTTCGCCTTGAGAAAAGAGCATATGCACGTAGGTTCGACACATGGAAGTAGCGTATACCTAATAAAATATGTTTTAGTTGCTTCTATTTGCAATTGCAGTGTTCTGGGTTCTGGCTTGGGTTTTGGTTACTAGATTCTGGTTAAAGCATTCTGAAAGATCAGACTAAAGGGTTAGAAGATTGGTTGATGCAGATATATTAGATGATTGAATGATGTTATTGATGGATCCAATCTGAAAATTTATGAAACATGGTCCCTGGAAGAAAAGAGAAGGTTGTCACCTGCTGCAAGTAGAAGCCTGAGTACTGGTATAAATCTGCACCAATACAAAAATTGTAAAAAGAAGTTTCTTATTATTAAAAGAAGATAGAGACGATTACAACAGTTGGTTTTCATCCACATTGGGTTTCCACCTTATATCTTTTGTTCATGTGTGTGATTGTCTGTTCTGTTTTTACTGCACCTGGTTACTGTTTATGTGGTTCTGATGCACTGATTAAAGATCAACATATGATGAATTAACTGAATCATACGTTTGCAGGATAGACGCTAGTTGCCTTAAACACAGTTGCATATACATGAGAGTTCCATCAACTGAAGTAGTGGAGATGAATCTAATTATGGAAATGAAAAATTGTTTTACTTGCTAATATTGATTCACCCCCAGTATTATTTCCAACAATTGGTATCAGAGCAGGTTCTTCAGAAGAAACTTGATCGCTTGAAGGAAGATCCATCATCATGAGTAATCAAGAAAGAAAGGTATCCATCAGACCACCAATCTTTGATGGAAGCAACCTTGTTTATTGGAAGGTAAGAACCACAACCTATCTTCAATCTCTTGGAACAGATGTCTGGGAAATCGTGGAAGGAGGATATACATTTCCATTAGCAATTCCTACAGATGCAGTACGTAAAAAGTAATATGAAACCAATGCCAAAGTTGTCAATACATTATTGGGAAGTCTGTCACAATCAGAATTTTCCAAATTTATGTAGCTCAAATCCGCCAAAGAAATATGGGATACAAGCTATGAAGGGGACTCTCAGGTAAAACGTGCAAAACTGCAAACTCTCAAAATTCAATGTGAAACTCTCAAAATACACAATGATGAAAGTATAGCTAGTTACTTCTTACGTATATATGAGATTGTTAATTGCATGAAGAATTTGGGTGAAGAGATAAAAGAAGTTACTTTAGTTGAAAAGGTTTTAAGATCCTTGTCTGCTAAGTTTGAATCAAAAGTATCAGCCATAGAAGAAAAGCAGGATCTTCAGACTATTACTATGACATAGCTACATAGAATATTAACTGCTTTTGAGATGAGAAAAGGAGGTCCATCAGATATAAGAGAAGTCGCATTTAAAGCTTCATGAAAAGAAGAACTCAATGAATCAGGACATATTTCAGAAGGAGAAGAAGAAGAAAACATTGTCAAGAACCTTCAATGGGGTTCCGAAAGATTCAGAGGTAAACTACCTTTCAAATGCTTTTCTTGTGCAAGAGTTGGTCATTATGCTGCCAAATGTCCTCATAAAGATAATTTTGTTAAAGGTAAGGAATCTACAAATGGAATAGAAAACGAAGTGTAAGTAAGAAGAGATACTATATGCATGAAGATAGCGATGGTTTATCAATTAGTGATGAAGATGAAAATAGTAATGACTATAGACTTCTGATGGATTTTGAAGATGATGATTTCTTGGATGCTTTAGATGAATATGACCTTTATGAAGAAATATCTAAACTCAAAAAAATTTTAGAACAAAAGAATATGATTATAGATACTTTGACATTCCAACTTGCTGAAAGAGAAAAACACAACGAAAAACTAGAATGTGAAATTGTGGGTCTAAGAAAGGATATTGAGAAAACAAAAGCTCTCAATCTTAGATTTGCTAAAGGATCAAAAACCTTAAATGAAATTATCAAAGTGCAGCGTTCTCCTCTGAAAAAGATAGGTCTTGGATATACTAAAGAAGCATCTCAAGCACAGAAGCCGTCAACCTCCACTAAAAGCTATCTTGATGCAGCAAAGAGCAGTGAACAGTTTGACAATCATCAGCAAAGGCATAAAGCAGATCACCAAGTAAATCAGGCTTAATTTACTTCAAGGATGAACAAAAGCTACAACCAACCTCAAGTAAATCATACTCAATCTACTTCAAGAATGACTATCAATAGAAACTACAATCACCGGGTCAGTAGATTTGATAATCGCGGGAACTTCTTTAATGGCCAATGTTTTTCATGTCATAACTTTGGACACAAAGTTGCTCAATGTGTTTCTTACAAGACCGTCATGACTAGAGAAGCATGAAGGAATGTGACAGGGATCATGAAAAGGTCCTACAATAACTTTTCTCTTCTTGAAAATGAAATAGAATGCTCTATCTATAACAACTTCAGTCATGAAGAATCTGAACACAGGAGTAAATTTCAGCAAACATCTCAGAAGGAGAAAACTTCATTAAGTCCAAAAATATGGAAAAAGAAAGAATCACAAACAAACAGATGTGGTATATCCTTGTATGCAGAGGGACAAGAAAATTAGTGGTACATTGATAATGGATGCTCAAAACACATGACAGGTGACAAAGAAAAACTTCATTCATATAATGCCTTAGAAAAGGAAAATAAGGTCTCATTTGGAAATGACACTCCTGCTGTCATAAAAGGTAAAGGCTCTATTCTCTTAAAAGAAAAGGTTAAATATGTGAATGTTATGTATGTTGATGGTCTAAAGCATAACCTATTGAGTGTCAGTCAAATGTGTGATCAAGGAAATGAAGTAGTTTTTCGATCAATGGATGTGTTGTTCGTGAGCTTGATATAGGAGAAACCGTGATCAAAGGTATAAGAACTCTAAACAACTTATACATACTCAAGGGAGGAAAACAACAGTACTATCTAAGAAAAAATGATGAACACTGGCTATGGTATAGAATATTGGGGCATTTAAGCTTCTCTCAAATAAGAAAAGCACGCAGATTCCAGGTTGTTCATGATCTTCTTGATATCAACATTCTAGAAAATACAATATGAAAATCATGTCAATTTGGTAAGAAAACGAGATCACACTTCCCTGAAAAGGAAGGATCAGCTAGTAAGCCTCTTGAACTTGTTCATACTAATTTATGTGGACCATCAAGGAAAAAGTCACCTCATGGAGAAGAATAATTTATATTGTTCATTGATGCTTTTTCCAAAATGTGTTGGATAGGAGATATAAAGCATAAATATGAAGCATTTGAAAAGTTCAAAGCCTTGAAAGCTTCGGTTGAAAATGAATCAGATCAAAAAATCAAATGCCTCAGATCTGATCGAGGAGGGGAATTTGCCTCAGATGAATTCTTTGACTTTTGTGAAGAACATGGAATAAAAAGGCAGTTCTCCACCACAAGGACTCCTCATGGAGTGGTAGAAAGGATGAACTAAATTGTTCAAAAAATGGTTCATGCTATGCTAGATGAGTTTGGAACTCCTACAACCTTCTGGGGTGAAGCTGCATTCGCTGTTGTCACTATTCTCAACCAAGCAAATGTTCAGGTAAACAACACTCAAACTTCACAAGAACTTTGGTATGGTAAAACCCCTACTATAAAATACTTTAAAGTTTTTGGAAGCAAATGTTACATCAAAAGAACTGATGAAAAACTTGGTAAGTTTGAACCCAAAACAAATGAAGGTATTCTCCTTGGTTACTCTTCCCGAAGTAAAGGATATAAATGTTATAATAAAAGACTTGGGAAAATTATTGAAATTATTGATGTTGTGATTTTCTTTGATGGGGCTTGCTCTAAGGAAGTTGTAGGAACAGGTGAAGTCCTTGTGTCCCCCACAGAGGAACACATTAATTCATCTTTTATATTAACTTTTTAGGTCACAAATGACACAACAGAGTATGAAGCAGACCTTATCATTCAGTAGGTGTACAAAACCTTCCAAACAAAACATCCAAGTTGATGAAGCATTCAAAAATCAAAAACAAATAAAAACCAAAGATTATGAAAAAGATGAGGATTATCCTCCCACATCAAATTAGACTAATTCTGAAGAAGAAACCAATGAAGCACCAGAAGAAGAGATAACAGTAGAAGAAAAGACTCCGTCCAGGTTGTTGAGCTATTGAAAAGGTATGAATTTGACATTTATTTCCTTATCTTTCTCCCTAATCATATCTCCTTTATATTCTAAAGATGATAATATATCAAAGAATTCTAGTGAAAACTAGGGAGTTAGTGATTATTGCAATTTAGTTAATTATTGTCTTTTCTCATGCAGGAAATAGAAGAAATGGAAAATTACCATTCCGGAGGAAAAGAAAAAACAGAGTAACTGTTGTTCCTTCACCAGGAAGCCATATCCAGACAAGCAGGTCACGATTGGAGCACGCATTTAAGGATAAGAACGAAAAAGATCTCAACATCAGCGTAAAAGACAGAGTTGACTGGAGTTAGAAGATTGTTGAGAAAATCACTATTTCAAAGTCTATTTGTTATTTCTGTTTTATCCGCCTGGCCATTATAAAAGGGACAACACTTGTAAAGAATGGGGATTCATTCATTCATCATCATTATTCAAAACTTACTATTGTATTTTCACTTTGATCATCGACTCTCGTTGATTAAAACAGAGTATGATTGGCTGTAACCATTTTTGCATGTGATTAATACATAATCCGGTTGTTGTTCCTTCTTTTATACTGAAGTAGTCTGGTGGTGCTTCACTAGCAACTAAGGGCCCAACCCTGGTCGATCCACTTGCTATTTTGTACCATTCCTTTACAGTCGCAGTTGTGTGATGGTTTGGTTTGATCTTTGTTTATTGGAATCGCATTGCTTTACTGTTCCTTGTTTCAAGAATTTATGAATTGTTTCATTATATATGATGTAACTAAATTATGTTGTCGTTCCTTCTCATCATAATAAGATTATTATTCTCTGCAACTATATTGTTATGATGTTCATTTCAATTACAGAGCTTCATTGTTCATTCCAATAAACTGAATTTGTTGTTCATTACAGTTTCATAAGTTCCACTGTTCATTTCTACTAAATAGCATTGTTGTTCATTTCCTTTTTGCAAGTATTTGGTTTTTCCTTTCAGCATTGTTACAATTAGCATATTTATCCCATTTCTATTAGTAGCATTGTTGATTTAATTCATTGTCATTTCCAATCAGTCATTTTAATGTGGAGTGTGAGATCAACAACTGTAAAGGACATTGGCTATTACTGTCAGAGTTCTCAGATTGAGGATCTTATTTATGTTTGATTTCATTTACATCAATTAAAAGAGGAAAGAGTTATTGCTATTGCATCCTTTACTGATAATTGTTGTTAATTTCCTGAGTGAATGATTTAGTTTCAGAGCATTGAGTTTCTTTTAATTGCAAGTAAGTTTTATTTCAAGCATCCGTTTACTCTTGTATTTGAAAGCACTGTACTGCAATCTAGAAACATTACTCTTGAATAAATTTCCACCACATACTGTGTACACTCTTGAAATAGAAAATCTTACTTGGATTGATAATTAATGTAAGATAAATAGGAGTTAAAAAGACACCTTTTATCACTCAACATTTTTGTGCCATTGCTGGGGAGAGTGTAGCCATTTTTTTTTTTAAGAGTAGTGTGCATCTAATGAGTGCCTGTTAGGAGAGAATTGGGTATTAAAAACAGAAGGTAAGAACCTATGTATGCAGCATGTAAAAGCCCTGCTCCCCCACCCACTTTCCTGTGGAATTGTTAATTTTGTTTTTGGGTAGAAATAAATATTTGAGTTGTGTGTATGACTAAGAAGAAAAAACTTGAAAATAATCCAAAAACGCTACCCAAACCTGACAAAGCTAAGGGACTGGTGACCCTTGCTAGATCAACCTTCATAGACGATATCATTAAGCAAGTTGAATCTCAGCCATCAGTGAGCCCTAGAAAATTTGCTTCTAGACAACCTATTGGCTCCCTTTAGGCCACAGGCTCACCATCTGTATCCTTTGCTGAGGTGCACAGCAAAACAGAAGACATTGAGCAAGATTTTCAAGAAATTGAGAATTCTTTCCCAATTTCTTTACAAGAAGGGAATTCTAGTAATCTTCGTGAAGGAGGAGGAGAAATAGGGGAAACAGGAGAGCCAAGATCCCCTCTCGAAATAGTTCAAACTCTCAGCAGCCCAGATAAGGGGAGTGCTATCAAGATCATCCAAAACAAAGAAGAAGAACCTGAGGAGCCAAGATCCCCCCAGATTGTCGTTCAGCAAGGAACACTCATTGTCCCAGACCAAGGAAGTGTTTTTAAGCTCATTCCTACTCCTTCTAGTCATCCTAGGAATAAATCCCTAGATATCCCAGAAGGTTATTGGCACATATTTGATCAAATGGCCCAGAACCAGCAAACACCTCAAACCTCCACACTGCAATATCCCATCGTGGACACTACAGTTAATGCACCTATGAAGGCCATTCCTCTCCAAAATATTCCTACATTCCATGGCTTAACATTAGAGCCTCTAGATGCATTTCTATTAGAGTTTGATGTCTTATGTCGGGGGTATGACTATACCACTGATCCCCAAAAACTAAAATTATTTCCCTCCAAATTAAAAGGAGCAGCTTTACGATGGTTTATGGGGTTAGGTGGAGGTGTTATAAATGACTAGGATTAGATGAAAACTGCTTTTCTAAAGAAATATTAGGATTATTGTAGGTCCAGAGAATTAAACGATGAAATATTTCAAATGACAACAAGACCTAGTGAAACATTGGAGGAATATGTAGAACACTTTCAGTACAATATCTAGATATCTCCTTATGCATCTTTACCCTTTCCTGACAATGTTTTAAAAACTACATTAATAAAAGGGATGAAAGAAAAACAGGTTGAAACATTAAACATTATGGGCAAAGGTGACATATATTAGGAAAATTTTGCTGACATCATTGATTTTTGTACCATGAGTTCAAGAGGCGGCACAAGGCTGAAGCCAATAGAACGTGACATGATCACAAGGGATAACAAGATCTTCGGTGGAGGTATAACCCGTGCAAAAATCGCCAATCTACTAGAATATTTCAAAACTGATATTCTAGGGACTCTGACAATCCAACTTGACATTATGGAAGCTAAACAAAATAAAGTAGAAGCAGAACAAAATTTGGCAATATTCTGCCCTAGATGCAGAAAGAAACATAGCCACAAAGAGTGCCCACTAGATACAGTCTAGGTCTGTGCCATCTACACAAAATATCACTCCACAGAAAGCTGCCCCTCACTCCCAAGATTGAAAGCAGTCTACAAAGAAGCAGAAGAAGAAACAGAACCGATCTACCTACTAAATCAGTGCCGCCAGTGGCCACAAAGAGTGCCCACTGGATACAGTCTAGGTCTGTGCCATCTACACAAAATATCACTCCACAGAAAGCTGCCCCTCACTCCCAAGATTGAAAGCAGTCTACAAAGAAGCAGAAGAAGAAACAGAACCGATCTACCTACTAAATCAGTGCCGCCAGTGGCAGCCCCAACAAAAAAGTATGCCCGTTGATCCATCCTCTTCTTTTCAGTCTCCTTAGTATAATGCTCAGAAATATAATGCAATATGGCATAATCAACCACCTTTTCCCAGTTGGTCACAATAGCCATTCCACATATCACCATGGCCAAATCAAACAAATCAAACCAATTGGCTAAACTTTCCTTACTGTCCACCATTTTGCCAAAATAATGCATATTCAACACAATGGTCACCCTCCACCTCGCAGAGTCAAACCTGGCAGTCGAACTGGCAAAGACCTATGAATCAGCCAACTGGAACGATTCCTCTCCCTCAACCTACACTGCCAGCACCATATACATTGCAACAAAATCCCCAGACCAACTTAAGATCGCAGCTCCCAGCCCAACCCAACCCGAACCCCAACAATAGACCGGTTCAATCTGTACAAATAATCAAAGGACCAAAACTAGAAACCGAGTTAAGGGAGTGCAACGACCTTCAATTAAGATCTGGGTGTATAATAGAATCAGAGGGAGATAAAAATGTTCAAGTTGAAAATTCATTATCTTTAGAACAAACACCACAAGAAAATAATTTGGTTAGACAACAAACTCATGAACAAGCAACCACCTCTTCTCCACCATTCCCAGAACAACTAATCATACCTTGCCCAATAGAACATCCTGATTTTGATCTTCTGGGAGAACTAAAAAATTTGTCTATAAAAATTCCACTCCTCTAGGCTATCCAAGACATCCCAATATACGCAAAAACCATCAAAAAATTATTTATAAAAAATCCAAAGAGGAAAATAACAACTAATCCAACTATCTAAGTAGTCGGTACCCTATCTGACTTACTATCAGGAAGGGAAGCACCTATGAAATATGAGGACCTAGGAAATCCTATAAGTCACGGTGCAAATCAATGGATGCTCCTTCCCAAATGCCTTAGTTGATTTAGGAGCTACAATCAATATTCTAACAACCACCACTTGTCAAAAGCTTGACATTACATCATTATACCCAACCACAACCTTATTGGAGTTGGCTGACCGATCGGTAGTTAGACCAGAAGGCACACTACATGATGTAATGGTATCTGTAGACTCCTGGGAGTACCCTGCAGATTTTCTGATCATTAATCCCAAAAACCGACTGGATGGACACCCTTTAATTTTAGGTAGACCTTGGCTAGCAACTATTGACGCTTACATTGGTTGTCGACAAGGCAGCATGACAATGGCAAGAGGGAG
Source organism: Pinus taeda (assembly GCA_000404065.3). NCBI lineage: Eukaryota > Viridiplantae > Streptophyta > Pinopsida > Pinales > Pinaceae > Pinus > Pinus taeda. Next base: position 76,029 of record APFE030332910.1, read on the forward strand.
TAATGTAAAGAATTTAGCCTTATACCCTCTAGCCCAACCAAGCTTAATAGCAATCAAAACAAAAAAACAACATGTATTATACCTAACTGAAAACATTATATCACCACTAACTGTAGAAGATGCCCTCAAATTTAAAGACCAAATAGAGGACGACATCATTAATAGCTTCATTAACCAACTAGAAAATAGATCCCATCTACCATGTCACATGATTGAGGTAGCATTTGATAATGAAGTAGAAGAAGATCCCCTAAAAGATACTCATGATCAATCAATATTGACCACCTCTGTTTATAACAGAAAAACCATAGAGATTGAGCCAGGAAAAACTTTGAACATTAACAAAAACCTGACTGCTGAACAAGAAGAAAAGCTAGTCCAACCACTGAGAAAATATAAGGAAGCTTTTACATGGGATTACCCAGACATGAAAGGAATTGATCCCCAGTTGTGTATGCACCACATCTACATGGAAAAGGATGCTAGACCTGTTCGTTAACCCCAACAGGGATTAAACCCTCATCTTAAGGATATTGTGAAAGCTGAATTGAAAAAACTTTTAGATGTAAACTTTATTTACCCAATATCTGACAGCAAGTGGGTCTCTGTGTTAGTAGTGGTGCCAAAGAAGAATGGAAAGTGGCAAATATGTGTAGACTACAGAGAATTGAACAAAGCAACCCAGAAAGACCACTTCCCCCTTCCATTCATTGATCAGGTATTAGACACATTAGCAAGAAAGAAATTCTTTTCTTTCCTAGATGGCTTGAGTGGATACAATTATATTCAGATTGCCCCTAAAGATCAGGATAAAACTACTTTTACCTATCCTTGGGGAACATTTTGTTACAGGGTCTTACCCTTTGGGCTATGCAATGCCCCTGCCACATTTTAGAGGGCTATACTTAGCATTTTTTCAGATTTAATAAATGAAGGGCTCGAAGTATATATGGATTACTTCACACCTTATGAGGATGACTTTGAGCCAGCATTACAAACATTAGAAAAAGTGTTGCAAAGATGAATTACCACTAGGCTCTGTTTGAGCCATGAAAAGTGTCACATGATGATGACCGAGGGACTCATCTTAGGTCATTATATTTCAGCAGCTGGAATACAGGTATATTCAGCTAAAATTCAGATAATTTTGTTAATACCTACTCTACTACACAAATAGAGGTACGCAATTTTTTGGTTATTATAGAAGATTTATAAAGAATTTTTCTCAGATTGTTGCACCTTTATATGCCTAATAGGGAACATTGACTTCATTTGGATAGGCAAGTGTGACTGTGCTTTTGAGGATCTAAAAAATCTTGTATCAACAACCCCAGTGCTAAGGGGCCCAAATTAGGATTTACCATTCCAAATTTCATCTGATGCTTCATACACAACAATCGGAGCAGTTCTTGGGCAGGAAGAAGATAAAAAGCCATATGTAATTTATTATATTAGAAAAAATCTATCTCCTGTTGAATTAAACTATATTATGACTGAAAAATAATTTTTAGCTGTAATATATGTTGTAAATAAATTTAGACATTATATAACTGGGTATCCTGTAGTTTTATATACAGATGACTGCCATAAAGTATTTAGCAAATAAACCCATTACAAATGGAAGAGTGACAAGATGGTTGATTTTCTTACAGGAATTTGATATCACAATTAAGGATCGACCTGGAAAAGAGAATCCTGTAGCTGATTTTCTCTCATGAATGCCAAAACCAACGGATGCAGTAGCAGTCAAAGATCAATTTCCGGATGAACATTTGTTTTTTGTTACTATCAGAACACCATGGTATGCCAACATTGCAAATTACTTAGCAGTAGGTAAATTACCCAAGCATATAATGCCTAATAAATGAAAACAGATAGTGCAGCGTAGTACCCAATTCTCTTGGATTGGGAGCTACTTATTTCATACAAGGGCATATATGCACATCAGAAGATGTGTCCGAGAAGATGAAGTGTTTGACATTCTGAAAGCATGCCATGATGGGCTGTGTGGCAGACATTTTATAGACCACAAGACTGATCACAACATTTTACAAACAGGCTATTACTGGCCCACTATCTTTAAAGATGCTAAAATGTTTGTTCAAGCCTGTGATAGCTGCCAAAGGGTGGGACACCCTGGACAATCTGATGACATGCCCCTGAACCCAAAGTTAGTAATTGAGCCATTTGAGCAATGGGCACTCAATTTTATTGGTCATATTAACCCATCATCAAATCGGAAAACATACATACTTGTTGCAACAGAGTATGTTACCAAATGGGTTGAAGCAGAGGCACTGCCAAGAGCTATAGAGGATTCAGTGATACATTTTCTTTTCCAATTATTTGTGTGATATGGCCTCCCGAGGGACATAATTATAGATGGAGGAACGCAATTTGTAGGTAACAAGATTACTGCAACATTAAAAATTTACCACATTCTGCACAAAATTACGACTCCATACCACCCACAGGTAAATGGCCAAATAGAAAGCACTAATAAGGTGATTGAGGAAATAGCATCACACAAACATGACTAGGCTTCAAGATTGTCGGAAGCCTTGTGGGAATACCACACAATGTGGAGAAACACCACTGGGTATTCACCATATCAATTAGTATTTGGAAAAGAACACATCTTCCCAATTGAATTCAAAATTCAACATTAAGAACAACACAGAAGGTGGATTTGAATTTAAATGAAGCCCAAATCAATAGATTACAGCAAATCAATGAGTTAAATGAAATCATGCTCTCAGCTCTTCAACACACTACATTAATTCAACAGCAGAGAGCAAAATGGCATGACACCCTTATTAAGAAGAAAATCTTCCATGAAGGAGACTAGGCACTCCTATTCAAGGTTTCAAGATTTCCTCGAGAAACTCTAGACATGATGGCTTGGACCTTATGAGATATAGAAAGTGCATGACAATGGCACCATTACATTGACAACCATTGATGCATCTGGACATTCTTTCAAAGCGAATGGTCATTGAGTGCGATTTTATCACAAATCGCTTACCAGGGAATCCTTTTACCAACAACTATGGGAAGATTCCACTATGCAAATTCTTGCTGAGGAAGATAACCCCTCCTCAGCATTAATTCACTGAACAATTCCTGTGTTTTTGAATTTTGTTTATAAAATTTTCTCTTTAATTTTGCTTGTATAAACTATTTTTTTTGTACAGATTTTAGTGTTGTTCCATTTAAGGAACAACAGAGGTTTCTTTATTTAATTTTCGTGTTGTTCCTCTTAAGGAACAGTTGTTGTTCCTCTTAAGGAACAACATCTTTGCATGTCCATATATTTTTTTTGTTCCTCCTAAGGAATAGCTGTTGTTCCTCCTAATGAATAGTGGTCGTTCCTCTTAAGGAACAGTCATTTGACGCTTTATTTTTGTTTTTCCTCTTAAGGAACAGATGTTGTTCCTCTTAAGGAACAATAGTCGTTCCTCTTAAGGAACGACACTTCTACGTATTTTTATTTTTGTTGTTCCTCTTAAGGAACATCTGTTGTTCCTCTTAAGGAACAACTGTTGTTCCTCTTAATGAATAGTAGTTGTTCCTCTTAAGGAACAGCAATTACTCCTCTTAAGGAACAACACTTCTGTGTGTTTTTATTGTCGTTGTTCCTCTTAAGGAACAGTTGTAGTTCCTCTTAAGGAACAATTGTTGTTCCTCTTAAGGAACAACACTTCTATGTATTTCTATTTTCATTGTTCCTCTTAAGGAACAACTGATGTTCCTCTTAAGGAACAGCAACCGTTCCTCTTAAGGGACAGTACTTCTGCATGTTTCTATTTTTCGCTGTTCTTCTTAAGGAAAGTTGTTGTTCCTCTTAAGGAACAGCAGTCGTTCCTCTTAAGGAACAACACTTTCACGTGCTTCTATTTTTTCTGTTCCTCTTAAGGAACAACTGATGTTCCTCTCAAGGAACAACAACTATTCCTCTTAAGGAACAACAACTCTGCATGTTCATATTTTGTTGTTCCTCTTTAGGAACAACAATCCGCATGTATTTTATTTTGTTGTTCCAATTAAGGAACAGTTGTTGTTCCTCTTAAGGAACAGCTGTCATTCTTCTTAAAGAACAACAATATTGCCTGCTTACATTTGTGTTGTTCCTCTTAAGGAACAACTGCCATTCCTTTTGAAGGAACAACAGTTTTTCTATTTTTTTTACTTTCTTTCGTTCCTTCTAAGGAACAACAATTTCAATTTGGAGTGTTTTTTGGTTTGTTCTGCCTAAGTATCAACACTTTATTTTGCATATATTTTACTTGTTGTTCCGCCTAAGGAACAAATGTTGTTCCTCTTAAGGAACAACAGTTTCGCGTGCAATTTTTTTCTTTTTGGACGTTCCTCTTAAAGGAACTGCAGTTTTGCATGCAGCTGTCTTTTTGCTGATCCTCTTAAGGAATAGCAGTTGTTCCATCTAAGGAACAACACTTTTTGAGTGCATTTTTTTGTTGTTCCTCCTAAAGAACAACACTTTTTTTGAGATTTTTTGTGAATAATGTTTCACTCTTCATGATCCTTTCAAGGCAAAGATACAAATTTATGCAAGGACACAAAAATTAGGTTACTGAAATAAGCAAATCAAAGAAAAATTATCATCTTTAATGAGATTGCTTTGTATTGATAAGAAAAAGGAAAGGACACAACTATCTATATCACTTTGCTGTCCTTATTTTCACTAAAACTCAAATTGATTGATTATTTTTATCATGTTGGTTCTTCCCTAGTTCTCATAATTCTCTTTGATTATTATTATTGAATAAGAAAAAGGGCATATTTTCTTCTATTGAGATGTTCAGACTTTTTCCACCATCCCACTCTGAAGGAGTGTTGAACCATCCTCTATATATAAATAGGAAGTGCTATATAATAGAAAAAAAGATATATCTATATATATATATATATATATATTATATATAATTATATATATATATATATGATTACCAACAATTCTATGATTTGTCAGATGGAGGATAGGGGATCTCATCAAGAGCCAGCCTAACATGATCACAAGGGAGCAATGAAGTGGCATTCCCACTATGGCCACCACACAAGGGATATGATCCAATGAACACATAAAAAAAAATAAAAGTCCTTGGAACAAGAGGTCTCATCACAAGCCGGCCTGTCCACCTTTCACTCCTTCCCGGTGAATGGCATTGTGATTCATCTGGTTACCAAGCGAGCACAATTGCCTCCATTCTGACATCACAAAGCACTTTCCTAGGCTCACATAAAGGATTATGGTTCCAAAGGGTGAAAAAGCAACTTTGTCAAGGTTATAAACACCTGTGGGCAACAGAGCTCTACTGATGGTATTGGAGTCATATTTTTCAACATCAATAGTAACTATAAACCCTTTTCTTATTTCTTTATCTTTATTGCAAAATAGATTATGTTCCCAATTCCCTTTGAAACTTTTATGCATGAAATATCATTTAAAAAGTCAATCATAATAGTTTAAGTGAAATAATGACCGCATAGCATTTTACCTACGTTAGTTGTCCTTTTCCCTTTTTTGCATCACTCCATAGCATCTCCATATCTATTCATGATTTTCATCTTAAGCCTCAATTTCAGCAACTCGATACTTTTTGTGATCTTGTCATGAATATGTACACCTTGCCCTTTTTACACTGTATGATTGTCATCCAGTACGTCGCTCCTCCATTTAACCAGCCGAGGATGACCTATCATTTCTCAAGGGGGCATGGGTGACTTCCAAAATACTCCTGCATATGTGTTAGTCTTTTATTTTGGTGTACTAGACTGCATCAAATCCCTTAATAGCAAGTTTTAATGGTATTGATGTTAAAAAAAAAGGGTATTATCTGATATGCATAGTTTTTTGTTCCATTGTTATCTCTGTGTATTGCTGTGTAAAAATAACAGTGTGTAAAACTTAGATGAAATGGGAGGACGTTTAGTATGCAGTGAGCCACAGGTACTAGCAGTGTCTCATGCTGCACGAGAAATTTTAATAAGGGTTGGATGGATCACATATTTTACATGATTACAGCAACCCCATGAAACTATGGCTATCGAATTTTTGTAGAATTTTTAGGATGATCATTCCATAGTAAGAGGAAGATGAATAACGATGATGGATACAGTAATTGTTGAGGTATCTGGACTACTAGTAGTTGAGCCCATATGGACACATAAGAAATTGAGACTTCAAGATGCCATGGCCACCTTTTTGGGACGAGGGACAAAACCTTATTGTCAAAGGAAAAGGAGTCCAGCCTTCATCTCTAGGAGAACCATGGATGGAACTGGCTAAAGTAGTGCAGAGCTACATTACGAGAGAAAGGATGTGGTAAGACCACTCCACCTCAAATTACTAGCAATACTAAAATAGAAATGTGTCGTAAATTTGCCTGCATATTTAAATTTTTTGTTGCATGATGCTGCTCAGGGCATAAAAAAGTCTTGCCATATAGATACTATAGTGAGCCACCATTGTTTAATTCGATTGATAGTAAGTTATAGCCTTGCTCAGCAATAGACTAGTTGGGAAGAATTGGTGTTTTCTATAGATGGGGAATTAGCCTTACTTGCCCCAAAAAGAAAAAGAACCACCAGCACAACAAGCGGACTTCAAAAATGTAGACACCCTTCTAGATTAAGAACAAGTAGGGGAACATTTGAGAACCTCCAGGGTGGTAGCAGCCAACCCTTAGAATTACATAGTTGAGAGAATGAACAACCCTTATAGCTGCAAGGAAGAGACAACCAAGAATCAGAATTAGAGGAAGAAACAGAGCATACTAGTTAAGAAGAGGGACGAAGTAGAACTTCCCTTAACCCCCAGCGTCGTCCACCACAAAACCCATTACAGGAGGACAAATTGGCCCAGATTTTGGCCAATATGAGTGAATATATTCAGCCCCAAAGTCCACTCAACCTTAATATTGAAGCAGAGAAATCACAAGAAAAATATGCCCACAGCAAGAATATATCAGAGGAAATAAATGATGAAGTAGAAGCAGGAGCAGAAGCCACTCAAGAAGTGATAGACCAAACTAGGGTTACCTCTTTAGAGGAACCTAGTCAGGATAATGTGAACACTGAAGAGATGTTCCAAACAAAGGAAATGGAAACTAGCCAGGGCAAAGGCACAACCCTTGAAGAGCGAAATCCAACTGAGCAGTCAAGTCCAGAAAGAATAGAAACAGTTAGGGAAATAATTGTTCCTCCCAAGAAGAAGAAAAGCAAAATCAAGACGCTACGAAAAGAACAACAAAAATTGCAAAAATTTAGTGAAACAACTCAGACAAAAGATAAGGGCACTAAAAAGGGGGAAAATCTCAAGAAGAACCCCGAAAACAGTGAATGTTGCTATTCAAACTGAACTCCATGATACAAGGGTCAAGGAGACTCAAACTGAGCCCATACTCATTCAAAATGATAAGGAACAGCATGCAGTGTAGACCTCATGCATTCCATTCCATGATAAAGGGACGCAGACTATAGCCACTCAGTCTTGTAATAAAAGTACCCAAATAGATCTTCAACCCAAAGATGTTTTGATAGGCAACAACCTTGATATAACAAAACTCCAAGAGGATCTGGCACGAGCTCAGTTGACTATAGAGAAGCTTGAGGAAGAGACTGTTCCTTAGCAAATATACCAGAAATTACAACAACAATTGAGGGGCATCAATGCATCAGAAAATGAAGCATTCGATAAATATCGTAGGGCAAAAGAAAGAGCTAAAGAGATAAAGAACAGACTGAAAACAGTCATGTGTCAAATGGATACTCTTTGTTCCTTATATACAAATGTTTTAGCATGCAGGTCCCCTACCAAAAACCATGCTTTATTTTTGTTAGAGAGGTATTTACAGTTAAAAATTAAGGCTGTTAGGGCAGGGAAACCTAGAGAACTAAAAATTATTGAGGATTTTATATATTGTTGTAAACACCATGGAGTAAAAGTTCAATGATTACTCTATTAGTTTTATTTACATAATGTTATATTGGAATAAGAAATGGAAAAGAATCTCAGTCCTTTTGTGGGTGATATACAATTTCAAGCATTCATTTCATTTGTTGTTAACCAGTTGAAGTGGCTCAAAGCCCATAACAATTTTTAGAGGCAAGAAAATGGGTTAGACCTTTGGGTCAGGAGTGAACTGAAAAACCCATTACAACTGTTGGCTAAACATAAAAGTCTAATTCAAAAGGAGGGAGTAATCCAGACATTGGGACTCATCCACAAAGGAATTGTCCAGCAAGGAATAGAATATTTCCTCTCCATCAAAGACAATTTCTTGATAGCAGCTAAATTCAGATGGAAGACTTCCAATCAGAATATCCAAGATAGAGAGCCATTCAACTACAAAAACTTTAAATTAGTTGCAGATCACCTGGTTACCTATAGTAACCTCATCTTGAGGGAAGGCCCATATTTGCTAGGTTGTAGGTTTCGAAGCCCTATTATCTAGTATCCTTCATAAGGGTATAAAGCCATATATGAATTACCTAAAGGGCAGTTAGGGCCCATATTTGAAGTTCTGGCTAAAAATCATGGTTTTATACCACTTCATGGCATCCCCTCTCCAGCCTATTCTTTGACTGCTTTGCACAAAAACTACATGGTTTTCATGAGGGCCTGAAAAAGGGTAAGCAAGGGAGTGTGTTGAGCTATTGAAAAGGTATGAATTTGACATTTATTTCCTTATCATTCTCCCTAATCATGTCTCCTTTATATTCTAAAGATGATAATATATCAAATAATTCTAGCGAAAACTAGGGAGTTAGTGATTATTACAATTTAGTTAATTATTGTCTTTTCTCATGCAGGAAAGAGAAGAAATGGAAAATTACCATTCCGGAGGAAAAGACAAAACAGAGTAACTGCTATTCCTTCACCAAGAAGCCATATCCAGACAAGCAGGTCAAGATTGGAGGGCACAGTTAAGGATAAGAATGGAAAAGATCACAACATCAGCACAAAAGACAAAGAGTTGACTGGAGTTAGAAGATTGAGCGAATCCCTTAGGATCTCTTGATCCCAAGTGATTGTTGTTTCAAAGTCTATCTGTTATTTTTGTTTTATCAACCTGGCCATTATAAAAGGGACAACGCTTGTAAAGAATGTGGATTCATTCATTCATCATCATTATTTAGAACTTACTGTTGTATTTTCACTTTGATCATTGACTCTCGTTGATTAAAACAGAGTATGATTGGTTGTAACCATTTTTGCATGTGATTAATACATAATCTGGTTGTTGTTCCTTCTTTTATACTGAAGTAGTCCAGTGGTGCTTCACTAGTGACTAAGGGCCCGACCCTAGTGGATCCACTTGTTATTCTGTACCATTCCTTTACGGTCGCAGTTGTGTGATGGTTTGGTTTTATCTTCATTTATTGGAATCGCATTGCTTTACTGTTCCTTGTTTCGAGAATTTATGAATTTTTTCATTATATATGCTCTAACTGAATTGCGTTGCCATTCCTTCTCATCATAACAAGATTATTATTCTCTGCAACTATATTGTTATGTTGTTCATTACTGTTTCATAAGTTCTGTTGTTCATTTCTACTAAATAGCATTGTTGTTCATTTCCTTTATGCAAGTATTTGGTTTTGCCTTTCAACATTGTTACACTTAGCATATTTATCCCATTTCTATTAGCAGAACTGTTGATTTAATTCATTGTCATTTCCAATCGGTCATTTTAGTGTGGAGTGTGAGATCAACAACTGTAAAGGTCATTGGTTATTACTATCAGAGTTCTCAGATTGAGGATCTTATTTATGTTTGATTTCATTTACATTAGTTAAAAGAGGAAAGAGTTATTGCTACTGTATCCTTGACTGATAATTGTTATTAACTGCCTAAGTGAATGATTTAGTTTCAGAGCATTGAGTTTCTTTTAATTGGAAGTAAGTTTTATTTCAAGCATCCATTTACTCTTGTATTTGAAAGCATTGAACTGCAATCTAGAAACATTACTCTTGAATAAATTGCCACCACATGCTGTGTACACTCTTGAAATAGAAAATCTTACCTAGATTGATAATTAATGTAGGATAAATAGGAGTTAAAAAGACACCTTTTATCACTAAACACAGGTATGTTCAGAAAAATCATCTAGAGACTCAACTTTTGGGACAAAAAGAGGTAGGTGTGCAAACAAGAAGAACTATTATAGAAGCTTCAAGCTCTCTAGCATTGCTATCCTCCACCGAACCTCAAAATATAAATGAAGCATGCAAAGATGAATGTTGGGTCAGGGCCATGAATGAAGAACTTGAGCAAATTGAAAACAATAATACTTGGGAATTAGTTCCTAGACCTCATGATAAGAATATCATAGGAACTAAATGGATATTCAAAAACAAGTTGAATGAAAATGGAGAAGTTATTAGCAACAAGGCCAGACTTGTTTGTAAAGGATATGCTCAACAAGAAGGTATAGATTTTGAAGAAACTTTTGCACATGTTGCTAGACTTGAAGCCATAAGAATGTTCCTTGGTCTCTCTAGTTTTTAGAAATTCAAAGTATACCAAATGGAGGTAAAATCTACCTTTCTTAATAGAGACTTAGAAGAAGAAGTCTATATTGAGCAACCAGATGGATTCATTCTTGGAAATGCGGCAAAACTTGTATGCAGACTCAGAAAGGCTCTCTATGGTCTAAAACAAGCTTCAAGGGCCTGGTATTACCATCTTGACAAATATCTCCATCAACAAGGTTTTTCAAAGGGATCAGCTGATAGCAATCTATATACAAAGATTGACAATAATAAATTGCTAATACTTGTTGTGTATGTTGATGATATCATTTTTGGTAGCAATGAAGAAGCCATGAGTCGGAATTTTGCTTCGGTAATGCAGCAAGAATTTGAAATGTCCTTGCTTGGTGAGCTTACATATTTTCTTGGTCTACAAGTTCAACAAAAAAAAGATGGTATTTTTCTGTCACAAACCAAATATCTCAAATAGATCTTGAAAAAATATGGCATGGAAGATTCTAAACCAGTGTGTACCCCAATGGTAATAGGATGCAGTCTCAGCTCAAATGATGAATGAATAGTAGTACATCAACCAACTTATAGATATATGATTGGCAGTCTGCTTTATCTAACAGGTACCCGACCAGACATCATGCATGTAGTAGGAATAGTTGGAAGATTCCAAGCAAATCCAAAGGAATCACACCTTCAGGCAATCAAAAGGATTTTCAAATATCTTCAAGGAACGCAGAACTTTGGTTTATGGTATCCTAGAGATACAAATCTTACACTTCATGCATATATAGATGAAGATTGGACAGGAAGCATTGATGACAGAAAAAGCACTAATGGTGATGCATTCTATATGGGTTCTAGATTAGTGTCTTGGTTCAGCAAGAAACAAAGTTCAATTGCATTATCTACAGCTGAAGCAGAATATGTGGCTGCTACATCTTGCTGCACACAACTCCTTTGGATGATGCAAACATTGCAAGACATTCAGATCACATGTACTCCACCCATCTCCATTCTATGTGATAATACAAGTGCCATTAGTATTTCAAAGAATCCAATCATGCATTCCAAGACCAAGAACATACCCATCAAATATCATTTTCTACGTGAACAAGTGCTTGAACAAAAGGTCAAATTGGAGTATGTTCCCTCAAAAGAACAGGTTGTTGATATATTCACCAAACCACTGCCCAGAAAGACATTTGAATATCGCAGACAAAAGCTGGGAGTAGTTGATGCATCATCCTGCTGTTAGATCCTATCTGTTTTAGAGAAAGGTTATTATACGCGAGTTTCATGAAGCGTAGTCACGTACATACGCTGGTTTCTGTGGATACAGTCGCATATATGTTGGTTTAAAGAAAAGCAGTGTGCCAGACTTAGGAATAAAGGGGTCTGATATGGTTTAGTGAATTATCTACTTTGCTTGATGACGGTTACAGTTTGTGGATAACATGCAGAAATATGTTGGCTCTCATAAGTTTTTGATAACTTGATGTATATCTAATTGATAATGATTCCTTGATAACTCTTCTATTATATGAAATGATCATATCTGACAGTGATCATATGACATAGGTTCAGGGGGAGCATATGCTTCTAATAATGCATTGTGGGCATTATCTTAGAAGATCTTGGTACAAATTCACACAGTTGTTTTTGATTCAGGTGGAACAGGTTCAGGGGGAGAACATGGTTGCTGGTCTGGATGTTGATTGAAAGATGTTGTTAATGATACTTGTTGATGACTATCATGGTCTCTGTTATATATGTCATGTATATTTTAATGAAAAGGTCATGAAATGACCTAATCTGTTACCCCACTATGCATGGGATGGATGATGTAGTGTTTCTTGTTTTGACATGTATAAACAATTGGTATATCCCCACTTGGTTGGGAGATGGATGTATGTATGAGTCATTGGTGATAGGAAGGTCATTTATGATGTATGTATAGAGTCATGTTCTTCTTTTAGAACATCGTTTTGCAAACCTTGCTTATATTTAGGGGGAGCATGGACTCGATCATGGAGCTCAATCAGCACTCTTCAGCATATCAAAGAATTCAACATGTACTCAGGGGGAGCATAACCCTTTGCCCTTGATGAAAAAGGGGGAGAGTGACTTGGGGTTGCCATCAAGTCCAAAGGGTGAGATTGTTGGCATTATGAGACAGGTGTTGTCCTTGATGGCAACTCACTCAGATGACAGATCACAGTTCAGTAGAATAATAGCACAAAGTTTAGATCAGAATGAAGAAAGAGAGGTATACGCAAGTTTATCATTGGTCAAGCCGTGTATACATGCAGATTCACTATATACAAGTCGCATATTCGTACTCACACACTTTTACAGAATGCAAGGCGTGTATATCTTGGAAAACTAAGTTTTGGTCAAAGGTATTTGGTCCATGGTATTTTGATCCATGGTATTGGTCCAAGGTATCTCGTCCGAGGTATTGACCCCAGGTATTGGGTCCTAAGTGATTTTGGTCCATGATATTGAGTAAGACCTAAGACTATAAAAGGAGGGGAAGATCATTAGGCCAAGGCACTCAAGTATTGAATATCTGATGAAGAGCAAGATCTAGTGTACAACTTATTGGGTTATTGTGCATAGCTAGATCTGAACCAAGGATGAACCTTAGTGCTTGATGAAGGATAAGATCTAATGATGGGTCAAGATCTTAAGGCTTTAAGTGAAGTATCTTTATGTGGTTTGATCATTTATCTGAATAACTAGCGCATGTTGTAGTCTGTAAATATAATGATCTAGGTATAACTGAAGTCTGGAATTGTTGTAATGTTTAAATCATCATTTACAGATCTATACGCAGGTTCACTTTAGAAAAAGCATGTATACATGCTTGTTCTGCATATCAAAATAGTGTATACATCTTAAATTTGATTTGCAGATCTGTACACTAAGGTTCGCCTTGAGAAAAGAGCATATGCACGCATGGAAGTAGCATATACCTTATAATTTATGTTTTAGCTACTTCTGTTTGTAGTTACAGTGTTCAGGGTTCTATCTTGGGTTCTGGTTACTATATTTTGGTTACAGCATTCTGAAAGATCAGATTGAAGGGTTGTTAAAGTGATTGATTGATTCAGTTCAGGTTGGTATAAAGGAGATTGGTTGATGCAGATATATTCGATGATTGAATGATGTTATTGATGGATCCAGTCTGAAAGTTTATGAAACATGGTCCTTGGAAGAAAAGAGAAGGTTGTAGCCTTTTGTAGGTCGGCACCTACGTACTAGTAAACATATCAGCTAGTACAAGAGATAGGGAGTAGTAGCTCCCTTTTAGAAGAAGCTGGAGAAAGAGAGAAGGTTATAGCCTTCTGCAGGTAGAAGCCTACGTACTGGTATAAGTCTACACCAGTACAAAAATTGTAAAAAGAAGTTTCTTATTATTAAAAGAAGATAGAATGATTGCAGCAGCTGGTTTTCACCCACATTGGGTTTCCACCTTATATCTTGTGTTCATGTGTGTGATTGTCTGTTCTATTTTTATTGCACCTGGTTACTATTTATGTGGTTCTAATGCACTTATTAAAGATCAACATATGATGAATTAACTAAATCATAAGTTTGCAGGATATATGCTAGTTGCCTTAAGCATAGTTGTGTATACACGCTAGTTCCATTAACTCAAGTAGCGCATATGAATCTAATTATGGAAATGAAAAATTGTTTGACTTGCTAATACTGTTTCACCTGCCCTCCCTCTCAGTGTTATTTCCAACAAGATGGATGGCTTTAATTCATCGAGAAATTTGATGGTTTTCATAAGGAGATTACAAACCTTTGCTCGATCTTTTGATGGCACAGAGGTAGAAATTGGAGATATCAAGTTTGCAATGACTAAGTCATTCATGACCGAGGCTACAGAACTTCCAAGGCATGGTGAAAGATGGTTCAAGAACAAGGAGTTCCATAATAAATCATGGAAAGTAATGCTCAAAAACCCAGGTATGGATGTCTCTGTTTTTAGAAAAGGTATTCCTATTTCATCTTTTAAAAGTATGTGGAGGAACATGCTCTTGGTTTTACAGAAAGTTATCACTTGTGAGGGTAGGTTTGGTTGCATGTATGTCTACCATATCCATTTACTGATGAATTTCTTAGAAAATGGAGAAATTAATCTTCCTTTATTACTGCTAAATAGTTTAAGAAGGATGGCCTCAAATGTGAAAAATAGAATACAGTTCATAGATACAACCATGTATCATCATGGGCTGATAAAGATATTGATTGAGTTTCATTTTAAAAACATAGGAGATACTTGGGAGAACTTCCTTATTAAAAACCATTTCCAAGAAGCACCAGTCACCTAAAGAAGATAATGTCAGAAGAAGTAGAAGAAAGAAGACTAGTATAAATATTGAAAACAGACCTGAGTCTTCATTGTAGAAAGATAATGAAAAATTAATCTCTGAAGAACTGGCAGAAATCAGGAAGAAAATCAAAGCAAGAGGGAAGATAAGAAAGGACAAAAAGGTCACAAATGAGGAGAATGTAAGTCCTCCAAAACTTAGAAGGAGCTCTAGACTCTGAGGTTTGGTAAAGAAAACATCATCAAAAGTGACAAAGTTTATAAATTTAGATGAGGAAACCCCAGAACCATGTCCTTTTAACATCTCTTCTGCACATAGTCCTCAAAATTCTCTTGTTCATCATTTTGAAGGTAGCCCAAGTAGAAGATCTCCAAGCATAGACCTAGTGCAGCATCAAATATATGACCATATAGAATCACTGGAGAAGAGAAGTGCCTCAATGAACCCAGAACCTTCTGCCAATCTACAAGAACCTCTAATTAAGGCTCTCAAACAAGAAATTTATGAATTAGAGATATTGAACAGACATCTCAAATAGGAGAACGAGACCTTTAAGGAATAAAATAAATTGGCAAGGAAATTCACGATAATACCATTCTACATCTAGGACTGTGGTATAAGAAAAACAGGAAATTGAAAAGAAAGAATAAGATTTTGAACAGAGTAGTCATTAACCTTAAGTACAAGCTTCTTATGAGAAATCCCAAAATGAAAGTCACTTGAAAGAAGAACAAAAGAAGGAAATTGGATGTACTAACAAAGGTGTTTGAGCAAATGCAGGGAGGAAGAACTCACATTTTTGGCAAATTGCATGAGGACATGCAATGATTTTGCAACGCGGGTATGTTGAACCTCAGAATTGCCCTCTCCTTAACATTTTTTCCTCACATTTTTCCCTCACTTTCTCATAACATTACAGACCCAATCAATGATAAATGCTAGGTTTTGTCTTAAGGAAAGCATTAAAATGATCGCCATATTATATTTTCATGTTCTTGCTATTTGAATATATTTTTGCAAATTATCTATAGAACACATCCTATTCTGTAGCTAACTATAGATTTCGTAGCTACTCTCATGGTTTGGCAGGTTCCGAATGTCAAATGAAGAATTGGGCCACATGGGCATTTCTAGAATCATCTCCACATGGATTCTATCCTATTCACTTGGTCCAGGTCGACGGAAAAGCAAGCCTAAGGTCATGGTCAAAGATGGAGTCAAAGTACATTATCCGAAAGCAGTAGGACTCTTTCTTTTCTCTTTCGTAGCTAATCAAGAGTCTAACAGTTCTGTTGCAAATCTAATTCGAATTAGCCACCTATAGCTAATCAAAAGTTTAAACAGTCCTATTTCAATTCGAATTAGCCACTTGTAGCAAGTTTATCTCATAAACAGTTATGTTATTTCCCTTTAAATATCGGTTGCATGGAACCGAGAGGAAGTTAGAAGCTAGAAGGAATTATGTGTGAAGTTCATTCTTTTTGTTGATACTCTATATTCAGAATTCATTTTTTTCATAATACAAATTTCGTGTTGCCAATGATCGTTTAAAGTGCATCCTTAACTAGCTAGCATTCTAGCCACATCAGTTGCAGAGGGCCCCTGCACTGAAGGAGGTTTTTCATTTGTTATTTTTAGTTCAATTTCCATTACTCTGTTTTCAGCAAATCTATTTTCTAAATTAGGATGATATTTCATTTCAATTTTTAATCAGTAGCATAATGATAAATCACAACTATGCAGCCTTTCTCTTCTAAGATATTTCGTGGAGAAAATTGACTCTATTTCCAAAGTGAATTAAGATTGAAGTAATAAGAATACACAGTTGCTTAGTTTTCTTACTATTTTGTCATTCATTTTCTTAGAACATAATTGTCAATTAACTATGTTAATGGATGTTTTCAAAAGACATTTCAAGATGATGATGGTCCTAAACTAAATGGTTAAATGTCTAATTCATACAGTGATTGAATTTACTCAGTACATTGTTATTTTCCTATGAAATTAGGAACTAAGGTATAATTGATTTCTTGCACAACACTTCAAGAGGGTAATGCTTCACATTTGAATGTTGGAGAAAGTCAAAAATACATTAGTTGTTTATAGTTAGTTTTACATGCTTTTATCTTTCTGCTTTTAGATCCTCACTTAGTTGTATCACTGATATTCCCAATAATCATTTCAATGAGATTTATTTAATCAAATTCCAAAATCGAATGGTTTAATGTTTAATGAATGCAAGTACTGAGTTACCTTCTGCGTCAATTTCATTCTTGGTTTTAAGAATTAGATCCATGGATTAGGACTAATGATAAGATAGATGCTCTGTTTTTTTATTAGGTTCTAACTAGCCAACAGTTCTTGGTCCATTTTTAGGAAATTAGATTAACTTAGGAACATTTCCTTTCCTTTAAAATTCATTAGATTCACTTAAATTTTCTCATAGTTTTAGGTTGTACATTCTTAGACATCAAAGAACATAAACCCCCCCAAAAACAACATAAAATACAAAAAAACGAAGTAAGAGAAAGGTTAACTAAACACATATAGTGCAACACACTTCATCACCTTACATACCTCGATTGATAATTTATGCAAGAAATTTAGGACACTAAATTGACTAAACACATGGTTGGTGATAACCACGACTTTTGGTTGATGTCCATGTGAATTATCACCTCCATTAGTACCCAAAATACTTCACTCTCTATGACCTATGCAACATCTTTGGTGGCCCAGAGAGATGCAAACTTCGCCGCTTCCAGTAAATCCTTCTCCACAGGGGGAAACTGGCTATCCTTCAGAAAATCCCACGCGACCAGCATAATTGAGAGCAATAGCCCAGAATAGTGAAAGTTCTTACTATCATTCTATGCCTCTCTGCAGTTCGTGAGGAACTCACTACACAAGTAGCGCACTGATTTGAACTGTACGCCCTCCATGGACTGAGAAGCTAACGAAACAACTGGTGTCGGTACCTCGTCCGTGCAACACTTTCGCATAAGTTTTCCAGCCAAAATCTGAGTGGCAATCTTGACTGCAGGGTCGGTAATGCTAGTAATCGAGTACCTGAGTGGATTTTTGACAAGTATAAACTTGTCCTTCATCTTCTTAGCGAGGTCGTGCTTGCTCATCTTTCCTCTAAACACCTTGGCTGGACTCAGTCGAGAGTGTGGTAATAATGTGTTTCGATGGATCAACATATCAGTAATGGGAATTGGCGCATTCAGCCATAAGCACCCATCATGCACCAGCTACAGCAGCTGCTTAATGACAATCAGGTTTATATTTGACCGGTGATAATGCAGCACCCACAATAGGTTCAGTAACCCTAACTTGTTGACTCTGTGAATCCATTCCACAGGCTCCAACGTAGTGACACCAGATTCTTTATAGAAAACCCTCTACATGAAGGTGTTGGTAGCAAGGTGGAGGAACTGCTCATGGTCCGCCAAATCCCAGTCTTCAAGCTTTAATTGCGGCACCCATGCTAAGCGCAGACCTTCAAACGTGATGTTCTCCGGCAATAAGGGTGTGTTGAGGGAGAATTATCCGGCATCTGGGTCCTTCAAGGCCTTCACCTTTCCCTTGCATGGAGAGATATACTCTGGTAGCTTAGAAATAGGGTCCACCCCCTCAATGTTGATATCTTTTTGCACCCTCCTCAACCTCCAAATCTACCACCTTCCCTTTCTCCTTCGTGCTCGGCTTTTCCTTCCTCTGGGCCTGGGTAGCTACATGTTTCCTTGGTGACTTGCGCACCAACACTGGCTTCTTTTGCTTGTCCTTCTTAGGCTTTGGGGCCTCCTTTATTGGCATGGGCTTCAGCCTAGGCAACCTCGGCGCCATAGGAACTACAGCTGGAACCTCCATACTTACAACCTCAGGAGCAACTCCCTCAGAGACAATAGTCCCTCCAATGCTTGCAGTTTCTGTGGGACCTGGTCCTAACATGATAGCATGAATAAGATTTATTTCTGACTTGGGATACTGATCAAACATGGGGCTTATGAGAAAATCCTCAAAGAACTCACGGTTCATGCACAACAAACAACACAACTCATAAATTCCCAGAATGCAAAGTGTTTCTTGTTGGGTGACCATGCATATTTTATAGGTGAATTCAAATTCAAATTCGACCATTCCCCCCTAAATCCATCCATAACTGCTATATTGGCAGTAGATTTCCAAAGATTTCACTCTTAAATTTAGCCTTAAATGCCTTAAATGCGAGCCACCTACTCCTCTTAATTGTCTTCTGGCAATCAAATCATGAATAGTGATGGTAACGATCACTTTCTAGTTGTGCTGCGTGGTTTCCACCCCTATAGCGCAACTCCCTTCACTCTTCTTTTGGTACTGTGACACCCTCCTTTTCATGCAAAGCCCCCATCACACAACTCTACACACAAAGCAATGTATTTTATAGTTTGACACCTCCTTGCAGCTGCCTAGAGTGCTAAGACTGAGCTACCATCATGTAGTCATTGGATCAGATCCTCGATGTATGGCTTTAATCAGCTTCCATTTACCTTTCCCTGAAATGGATCTCCATTCAATTTCACAAGCTAAACTGCTCCACCATCGGTAATCTCTTTGATAACATATGGCCCCAGCCAATACATCTGAAATTTTCCAAGAAACTTATCAAACTTACTGTCATATAATAAAACTAAATCATTTACCTTGAAGGTGTGCAGTTTGATGTGTCGATCATGCCATGCCTTTTCACATTCCTTCTGAACCTACGGATGGAATCCAGCCAAAAATCTATCTTCCTCAAGCTCTTCTATCTGAACAAGTCGTTCTTCTAAGGCTCCGTAGTCCGCCATTCTTATGAACACCACTATGCATAGACTAGGCACAATGTACTCCATAGGCATCACAGCCTCTATGCCATAGACCAGCCTAAAAGGTGTTTGACTAGTAATTTTCTTACAAGTAGTTCTATAAGCCCACAATACTATTGGTACGCACATGTCCCAATCATTCCTCTACACATTGCAAACCTTTGTTAGTGCATTTTCCAATATCTTATTAAATGCTTCAATGTCCCATTGGCCTGAGGATGATATGACATACTCTTGTGGTGATAAACTTGGAATTCTTTTTTCAGCGCACTGATCGTTTCATTGAGGAAATGCGTACCATGATCACTCATCAAACTCTTCAGGCAATCGAACCTGGTCAACACATATTCAAATAAGAACTTGGCTATTCTTCCCCCTGTAATGTCCTTCATGGGTTGTGCCTCCGCCCATCTGATCAAATACTCGGTCATGATGATGATATATCGTGCACCCCTCTTCTTTCCCGAAGGCTGAATCAGTCCTACAAAATCAATTGCCCATTTCTCAAATGGCTGCAATGATACCTATAGATTCAAAGGTAGCTTATCCCTTCATGATGGCCTCCCCATTCTCTGACATGCATCGTAGGCCCTGCAATATGCTTTGGAATCCTTATGTAATGTTGGCCACCACAACCCAATGCGTAAAATCTTCTGCGTTGTTTATTTTCCTGCATAATGGCCTCCTACGGCCCCTCCATGAGCTTTAGCTAGGATACTGTTGTGTTCAAAATCAAGCACATATCATCGCAGTATCTCATCTGATCCCATTTTATATAAGTGGCCTGTAATAACATAAAATTTTGTCACACACACCACCAATTCCTTCATTTGTTTACTAGTGTATCCTTTTGGAGTCATTTCTGTAGTCAGGAAGTGGATAATGTCTGCCAAGTGATTGTCTGCTATGCATACCACAAAGAGTTTCACATGAGGAAGTCCTTCCTCCAAATTGCTAGGCTCCTCTCCTATTTCAATGCGTGACAGATGGTCTGGCCCTGCATTTAATCACCCTTGCTTCACAATTATTTTGAAATCATACTCCTGAAACAACAACAACCACCTACATATTTTCTCCCCCAACACATGCTTGTTGACTAGGTACTTTAATGCAGAGTGGTTTGTATACATCTTAAAGTGTCTACCTCGCAAGTAATGTCTGAACTTTTGGAGTGTATACACCATAGCCAATCCTTCGAGCTCTGTCATCAAATAATTCTTTTCAGCCTTAGACAACTTCCTTCTTGCAAATGCTATAGGGTGATCCAATTCTCCTTCACTGACCTGTGTCATTACTACTCCCAACGTAATACATGAAGCATCCACATGCACATGAAACTCTTTCTTCCAATCTTGTAAGACTAGGATCGGCGCAGTGACCATTTTTCCCTTCAATACATCCAGACTCTGTTAGCATTCTTCATCGCAACAGAATGTAGCATCCTTCTTTAATAGCTTTTCCATTGGTGTGGTAATCTAGGCATAGCTCTTGATGAACTTCAGATAGTATCCAGTATGACCCAGTGTTGTGCGTAGCTGTTTAACACACCTTAGCACCTCCAAATTAATGATAATCGTGATCTTAGTAGGGTCCACCATTAAGCCTTGTCTGCACACTACATGACCCATCAATATTCCGAAGGGGATGCAAAATAAGCACTTCTTCAAGTTGAGCACAATCTGATACCTCTGGCACATATCTAGCATCAAGCACAGACTAGCTACATGGCACTTTACCAATCTAAATGCCATCCAATCATCAAAGTATACCTCCAAAAACTTGTGAATGAACTCTTTGAACACCGCAATGACTATGCGCGAGAAGATCTCTGGTGCATTCTTGAGCCCAAAATGCATTACCGTATACTAAAAGCATCCCCACTTAGTCGTGAAGGTCATCTTACTCCTATCTTTTGGCACATTATTTATCTGACGGTACTCGAAGAACCCATCAGTGAATGAATAGGCCTCCTACCTGCCAACATTATCAAGTACTTCATCTGTGAACGGAGTTGGAAATGCTAGAAAATTATATATTGCAGAGCAATGGAACACATAAAATATTGCAGAAATATAAACACAGAAAACGCATAAAATAAGAGAGACACAGATATACGTGGTTCACCCAGTTTGGGCTACATCCACGGAGAAACAACCAGTCCTTCTTTTATTATATTATCCAGTAAACTGAAGAGATACAACCTATAGGAGATATGTTGTACCTCCCTCTTCGCTCTCAATCTCCTCTCTCTTCCTCACTCAGAATATAGATCTATATAGACGCAATACAATTCCCTCATATATAGTGAGGGGTGGCCTTCTAGGGCAAAAAACCCTAAATTAAACATAACTTCTATCGTCAGATCTCCGCCTAATGAATGGCCCAGATTGACTAGAAATTACTATACTTTTACATGGCAATTTTACATCTATTCTTAGCTTCGGGGGTGCTGCCCCCGAAACCCCCCGCCAGGGGGGGCTCCCAAAAGGTCGCAGCCGCCCCCCCAGACCCCCCCTGCAGCGAATATTTTATGATCGGCGTTGCCACCCCATTTTGAACTGGGGTCCAATGCGATGATACCTTTCAATACAGAAGATAATCAGGCTCTACACCCAATAATCTCCCACTTGGAGACTGATTATAACAACTCCACTGCTGCTTCATTTGGTAGACAATGAGTCCACTTTGGACCTGGTTGTTTATCATCTTCTTCATCATACTTGAAGACCAATTGAAATTGAGCAGATTCTTAGTTTCTCGCTGGTTACAACTTTTGTTAACATATCTGCAAGATTCTGGCTAGTGTGTATCTTTTCCAGCTTCAACTATCCATCTTCCAACGCTGACTGTATGAAATGGTACTTGAGCTGTATATGCTTAATCTTGGAATGAAATGCAGAGTTCTTTGCAAGATGTATGGCACTCTGGCTGTCACTGTATAACTTGCCCAAATCCTGCTTCTTACCCAATTCATCCAGAAATCTTTGTAACCAAATCATTTCTTTACCAGCCTCTGTAGCAGCAATAGACTCTGCTTCTATTGTTGAGAGTGAAACAACACTTTGTATTTTTGAGACCCAACTTACAGCTATTCCACCTACAGTAAATACATATCTTGTAGTGCTCCTCCTGTTATCTTTGTCACCTGCCATATATGCATCAACATATCCCTGTAGAGAAATCTTTGAGCCAACAAAGCATAATGCTTGATTTTTCGTACCTCTCAAATAGCTAAGAATCCACTTCACTACCATCCAATGTTATTTTCCTAGATTTTTCATATACCTGCTTACAACTCCCATTGCATGTGCAATATCAGGCCTTGTGTAGACCATTGCATACATTAAGCTTCCAACTGCTGATGCGTATGGAACTTTAGACATATAATCCTTTTCTTCTTGGGTCTTTGGGCACATCTCCTTTCTTAATTTGAAATGGCTAGCCAAAGGTATACTAACTGGTTTTGAATTCTGCATATTAAACCTTTTCAACACCTTTTCTATGTACTCACTTTGAGACAATGTTAATTTGTGATTCTTCCTATCTCTAGTTATTCTCATACCAAGGATTTGTTTTGTAGCACCCAAATCCTTCATTGCAAATGAGTTTGCCAATTTCCTTTTGAGCAAATTTATTTCCTGCATGTTAGAACCTACAGCAAGCATGTCATCTACATACAATAACAATATAATATATCTGCCATCATTTTGCCTTTCGAGATAAACACAATGATCGGAGTGACGCCTAGTATAACCTTGTTTAGACATAAACCTGTCAAATTTTAGATACCACTGCCTTGGAGCCTGTTTTAAGCCATACAAGCTCTTCTTCAACCTGAACACTAGTTTATCCTTCCCTTTTACCTCATATCCTTGTGGTTGTTGCATATATATCTCTTCCTCCAAATCCCCATGGAGAAAGGTTGTCTTTACATCTACCTGCTCAAGATGCAAATCTTCAGCTACTACTAGACTTAGAATAGTTCCGATTGAAGTCATTTTTACAATAGGAGAAAATATCTCATTGAAGTCTATACCCTTTTTCTGTGCAAACCCTTTCACCACAAGTCTAGCTTTATACCTTTTTCTACCTCCATCTTCTTCCTTCAACTTGTAAACCCAATTATTTTGCAATGTTGTTTTACATGCAGGCAACCTAACTAAGTCCCAAGTTTGGTCATGTGCTAAGGAGTCCATCTCTTCTTTCATGGCTTGCTCCCACTTCTTCCTAGTTTCTACCTACACTACTTCTTCATAACATTCTGGTTCACCAGAATTAGTCATCAATACATAATATAATGAAGGAGAGTATCATTCAGGGGGTCTACTTATCCTGGTAGATATTCTAACACCACTTTCAGGTGCTTGTCACTATTGTGGTTGTTGTTCTAGCTATTGATCATTATGATTTTTAGGCACCATTACTTTTCCTATGATATCGTCAAGCACTGTGTATTCTCTGTTTTCTTTTTCCTGTTTCTTTTCCTGCAACTGATCCTTATACAAAACCTTTTCATTGAATATAACATCTCTGTTCCTAATGATTTTTTGTTTTTCGTAATCATAAAAGTGATAACCAAAATCATTAAAACCTTATCCAATAAAGGTACATTTCTTTGATTTTGCCTCAAGCTTTGTTCTATTTTCTTTATTAATGCGGACAAAGGCTTCACAACCAAAAGTCTTTAAAAAGAGTAGTTTACCTTTTTACCTGTCCATGCCTCCTCTGGAATACTACCATCCAAGGAACTTGAAGGCCCTCTGTTTATTAGATAAACAACAGTATCTACAACATCTGCCAAAATTGTAAAGACAATCCTGCATGCAATCTCACGCACCTTGCACACTCCATGATTGTCTTGTTCATCCTTTCTGACACACCATTTTCTTGTGGTGTTCCTGGAACTGTCTTCTCTCTACGAATTCCATTCTTTGAACAGTACCTATCAAATTCTTTGCTGCAATATTCACCTCCATTATCTGATTTGAGACACTTCAACCTTTTTCCTATGTCATTTTCAACTAAATGTTTCCATTTCTTGAAAGTATCAAATACATCAGATTTATTTCGAATATAATAAATCCAGGTTTTTCTGGTTGCATCATCAATAAAAGTAACATAATAACGAGAGCTACCAAGAGATGATACCTGAGCAGGTCCCCATACATTTGTATGCACAAGCTCTAATTTTTTGCTCTTCTTTTCTTCCCAACTCTAAGGAATCTGACTCTGTTTTGTTTTCCATAAACACAACTCTCACAGAATTTTAAATCAATATGCTTCAAACCTGGCAACATATTTCTTGAGTGAAGAATCTGCATCCCCTTCTCACTCATGCACCGGAGCCTATGATGCCACAATGTCATATCTTCTCCTATAGAGGTTAAAGCATTAACAGATTTAGAAATACCATTACATAAATAAAATGTACCAACCTTTCCTCCTTTCACTATTACCAGGGATCCTTTAGTGACCTTCCATGTTTTATCTATGAAAATAGTTATGCAACCTTCACCTCACAATTGCCTTGTTGAAATCAGATTTTTCTCCAGATCTGGAACATGCCTTACCTCCTTCAATAGCCATTGATTTCCATTTTGTTGTTTTATGAAAATTGTACCCATTCCAACGATTTTACAGGGTTTATCATCACCCAATCAAACCTGTCCAAAATCTCCTTGAACATAATCATGAAAATGTTTCTTATTAGGTTTGGCATGGAATGAGGCCCCTGAATCTACCATCCAGGCATCAATAATATTTTCTCATGAAAGAATCAAAGCATCTTGCAACACATCACCTGTTACATTCGGTTCATGATTATTTTCTTACTACATGTCTCCTTATTTTCCCTTCCGATACTTGCAATCTTTCTTCATGTGTCCTTTCTTCCCACATTTCTAGCACACTATCCCTGATCTAGACTTGGATCTACCTTTTCTTGACTTACTGTGATATCCTGGGCTCTTTCCTCTTTCTATTTTTCTTCCCCTAGTCTCTGCAGTCAAAGCATTACCTGATGTCTCATCGGAGCTTTTCCGTCACATTTCCTCGCTAAGGATTGCACCAACAACATCATCAAACTTTAAAGTACTAGATCCAGAGACATAGTTACCAATGGTCATAACTAAACCATTCCAACTTTCTAGCAATGAGCACAGAAATAACAGAGCTCTAACTTCATCATCAAAAGTTACCCCTACAAAACTTAACTGACTTTTAACTGTATTAAAATCATTTAAATGATCAGCAACAGATCCACCTTCTGACATCTTAATATTAAATAAACGCTTCATAAAAAATACCTTATTTGAGGCTGAGGGTTTTTCATATAGTTTGGCCAATGCTGACATTAAACCCTCTGTTGTCATTTCCTTTGAAATATTAAATGTTACTGACACCGCTAGGCAAAACCATATTGTTCCAAGTGCCTTTCTGTTGAGAATATCCCATTCTATGTCTGTCATACTCGTCGGCTTCTTTGTCTTTTCGCTCAATGGTAGGTATAGATCTCTCTGATACAGATAATCTTCCATTTGCATCTTCGACAACTGGTAGTTTTGGCCGTTGAATTTTTCAACCCTAAACCTACCATCTTCTGCCATTGCTCCCACTCGAACCAAGAACCCTTCTCTCCTGCGAGTTTATCAGCCAAATAGAGCTTCGGCTCTGATACCATTTGTTAGAAAATAATATATTACAGAGCAATGGAAAACATAAAATATTGTAGAAATATAAACACAGAAAACGCATAAGACAAGAGAGACACACATATACATGGTTCACCCAGTTTGGGCTACATCCACAGAGAAACAGCCAGTCCTTCTTTTATTATATTATCCAACAAACTAAAGAGATACAACCTACAGCAGATCCGTTGTAACTCCCTCTATGCTCTCATTCTCCTCTCTCTTCCTCACTTAGAATACATATATACGTAGATGCAATACAATTCTCTCATATATAGTGAGGGGTTTCCTTCTAGGGAAAAAAACCATAAATTAAACATAACTTCTACCATCAGATCTCCGCCTAATGAATGGCCCGGATTGACTAGAAATTACTATTCTTTTACAAGGAAATTTTACATCTATTCTTATCTTCGGGGGCGCTGCTCCCGAAACACTCCACCAGGGGGGGGCTCCCAAAATATCGTAGCCGCCCCCGCTAAACCCCCCTGCAACGAATATTTTACCGGTGGCGTTGCCACCCCATTTTGATCTGGAGTCCAATGCGGTGATACCTTTGAATACAGAAGATAATTAGGCTCCACACCTAACAGGAAAAGGATCATGAATGTAAGCATCATTCAACCTCCTAAGATCTACGCAAATCCTTATTTCATCCTTCTGCTTCTTTTCCTAAACGACCATTAGACTTACCCAATCAGATTCCTCCACTGGTTCAATAATACGTGGTGCAAGCATCTTGTCTAACTCCAAGCAGACCATTTCCTTGTACTTGGGATTAAAGTGATATGGCCTCTTCTTAATAGGCTTCACGTCTGGTTTCAAAGTTATTTTCATCACTCCCAAATCACCTAAGATGCCCTTTAAGTTTGAAAACTTTGTGGGAAACAAATCTTGATATTCACAGAGCAACTCAACAACCTTATCTATTGTGGCATCATCCCAATAGTCCCCAATCTTCACAAACTTCGGCTCCGCTTCTGTGCCAATGTTCACTTGCCTAGTTTTCAGTGGTGCAGTGATATCTAGATTCTCAATCTTTGGTCCCTTAACTTCACGATGACCTTCTACCTCAAGGATATTAATGTTCCTTGGGTCCTCGTCTTCTTCTTCCTTAGTCACATTGTAGCACTTGTTGGAAAATACTAAGAGGGGGGGGTGGTGAATCAATATTCCTTAGCAATTAGCACTTTTAAATCGTTTCAAAGCATTACTTAATCTTCAATTATTACTAATGTTTATGCAATAATAACAGTAAATAAAAGAACCCAGGAGGCACAAATATTTTAGGTGGAAAATCCCCTCTGGGTCAAAAACCATCGAATTCTTTTCTAATAAATTTTTTAATATTCAACCCCGACTTAAATGAAAGAAACAACTTCCTAGAATGCTAGAAAAGCATTCTTCTCCAACTCCCACTGGATGGACGCTCCAATGCCTGAGATTCTTCAGTAGACAAATGAACAAATGCCCCAACACCCAATGAGCTACAACTCACCCTAGCACCACCCTACCACCCTATAGAAGAATAAAAGAATAATGGACTCCCGTACTAGGGAAAATGGTCCACTTTGCAATTACATAAAATGGCGTAGAAGAAGATGAAACACTAGACCATAAACCCAACTATGAAAAAACCACCTAATGATGATCCTAGACCTCCCAACACTACCTCTTCAACTCTTGGCAGATAGACACTTGTACAACTTTTACAATGATGCTTTTACAATGAATTTATACAATGATACTTTTACAATGATTGTATGCAGTGCTTCCCACTTGAAGACTTCATATGGTGAACTTCTTACTGTTGTTTTGCACCTTGATTGTTGTTCTTATCATGCTACCCTTTCTCAATCTTCATAACATTAGATTATGCATTGAGTCTTCTCTTGATGAATATATAATACTTGAAAAAAGTCTTTAAGGAAATACCCATGACATGATAATAGCAAAACTTAACTCATCCTACAGAGCATATGTTAGTGCTAAACAAAAGAAACAAATTAGAATACAAAGAACCTAATGCAATTATGCATGTACAGAAGATACTTACCTATAGCTTACCTCTACTGCATCATTTTCCTGCACCTTTGTTATCGAGAAAACTAGTGTCCATTCATAGCTGCTAGTCCCACTAAGACGGGTAGCTATTTTAGAAACAAACAAACTAAAGTTACTTGTGTTTTCCTTTATGAGAGATAGATGAGAGAGAAGCAGAGAGTACCAACCTTAGTCTTTCGCTTTATCCTTGCTTGTTTCCTCCCTCCTTTGACAGAGCTTCGTCACTCCTTCCTTACTTGTCCCATTTCAAAGAACACCCGTAGAGTCAAAGAAGCATAATACCATCAAAGCATAGAGATCTATAACCATAAACAATATAGGATCAGATGTATATTAGGCATACAAATGCATACATCAATGCAAGATTCAGAAATATGGAGGAAAACTCAAATAGCTTTATTGATAGAAGTAGTAGAAGAGAGGATTACAACCCAGTGGTCTGACCCAATGCCATCCTCCGAGCATGAAAGTCCTCTTCACCTCATGGAAAAGCTAGATCACCCAACACTATGATGTTTCACAGAGAAACCAACAACACTTCCTTACAAAATACAAAATTCCAGCCTCTGGATCTCTAAGATGAGGGATCCGTATATAGATATTTGCAGGTGGGCGAGTCAGCTTCTGGTATTTTGATTAGTGTCATTTCTCTGATAGTTCTTGGTTCCACTTGGAGATTTCATGATCTCTTACTCATCCCGGGGCGAATTCAAAGAGGTAAGTGTCAAATGGGCAGTATCTAGAAGATTCTCTGGGTTTCCGCCTAGCCAACTGCCTCTGCCATTTGTCTGATCTCGCTCATCACACCCTACATAAGGGATTTTCAGTATGCATCACACTTTTTGCATGTGGCAAGTGAGATGCGCACACCCTTATTACTGAGCAGTCTGTATGGTCTAGTTTTGACCAATTCTGAGTAGTTTTTTAGGGAGAACTTCTGGGAGATGATGTAATCAGCTGACCTTGTTCCTTTAGGGTATGAAACAACACTTTTAGGAGCTTAGAATCCCTTGGTTTATGGACATATGAGATTGGGGTTGCAGTGCCCAAATATGTCTATAACAGTTGCCCCCTAAAGCATGAGGTCGTAAATCTTTTGATGTCGGTTGAAATGCTTTATCATGAGGATCCGAGGTTTTTTGAACTGGAAGGTGGCCTGTAATAAGATACAATACAATACATTATCTTCATAATATTTTCATGATCCAGCTGAGGCGGGCATTCCCATGCTCAGCTTTATAAATTCATTTTCATGTACATAGGACAGGCAACCGTTTGTGTGGCAGACTGATGATTCTAGTAGAGCCATCATCCTTTGGCTTGGATGATTATCTGTGCAGCTATGACGTACATCTAAGGTCTTTATTTTACTTAATATATCACAGCCTCGATAGATGAAACTAGATCCGAGTTCTTCAAACTCGTTCAATCTTTACCTGATGTACAAGTCGATCCATGTGAAAAGATGTTATGATGTCGAACATGGAAAGACATAACTTGATTACCAGCCAACGATGTAAGCTATTAACAGGCGCGAGAGGAATCACCGATAATGATAATGACCCTCAAGGTATTGCAGTACAATTCACGTAGTGCGAATACATGAGTCGATGTCGAACACCACACAAAATCTCTCGGTCGAAGGCCATTGATGTAAAGTTGTCGCCGGAAGTGAGAAAATTGCCATTGAGGCATGCAAGCTTTAAAGTACTGAAAGGGTTGTTCCTAAGTCAACTTCTTGGATAATGACCTGATGTCAAAAAGAAGTAACCCATCGTAGGAGGGCCTTAATGAATCCCACATCTATGACACGAAATGGAGCAAATGATTTTGTGGAGGTGAAAACGATTTGATGATACAAGGTTTAGGGTGGCGATCATGAAAGAATGAAGAATGAAGGTATTGCAGTGGATGAGACATAAGCTGGGTTGGTGAATTCTCTGAGTGACTTCTCTTGAACATATCAGCGACACTAAAATGGATTGTTAGTGTTAACCCCAAAAACGGATGGTACGGACCAATGGTGATATGACCGGTGAATAGAATAACCCAACCCCACTCAATCATGGTGATGGAGTGAAAGTGTCATGTTCAAGAGCGACCTACTACCAATGAAATTATTCAAGTTTTCTTCCCTTTTAACCAGTCATTGTTGACCAGTACCTCTTTATTTTTGTCAAGCTTGAGGAGCATAACATATTCTTGTTCTATAATTTGGCCTTCAGGAAAACCTGTCGCTATGTTTTAACGAGCCTGGCGATAGTGAAACTCGCTCTTGTCTGCATGGACAAGTTTGTCACTATTTTTTTAAAGAGTTTAAACACAAAGATAACTCAGTCCTTTTCAATTTTAGAGAGTCTAAAAAGAGATAGAAAGGCAACTCCAGTAGTCCTTTTTCGTAATATAATCCTTTAAGTTCGAAAAAGTATAAAATAATACGAAAGGGATGATTTTTTGATAGTTTTAATGGGCCGAACAAGACAAATGCTCGATCTTTTTGTGCAATGATCCCTCAGGTCCAAAAAGATTAAAATATAGAGGAGGGATGGTGCTTTTGATTGCTTTAACGAGCTGGGGATGCCAATTGCTCGACAATCTTTTCATATTTTACGAGTCAGATGAAAACAGCTTAAAGGAGACTTGTCTTTGAGGAATGAGTGATATTTTCGGGTAGCAGCTGGTTCCATGTAAGGTTTGGAACTTTTCAATCACAGAAATGTAAGGAAAGTGGCTAGTAGACTCACTCTTCGCAGCTGTTCCTCAAAAGGGTAAACAATCAAGTGGAGGCAGATGATCGGCTAAAAAGTGGAGGTGATGGTAAGAATGCAACCAAGGCTCAAAAGCTGATAGTAATGTGATCACAAAGGTTATTGACCAGAAGTGGGTTCATTTTTTAGTGAGCTTAAACTCTTGGGGAACATATGCTCATAACTAGGTTTATTTTTTAACGAGCTTGAACTTTGCAGAAACATTGCTCGTGCCAGTCGTATAATAAGGATGTGTCATCAATAGGTTCATTTTTTAGGGAGATTGCCCCATTTGAAACTTTGCTCCGAAGCCTTTTGTTATGCAAGCTAGGAACGACAAACCTACGAGTTTAAAGGGTTAAGAGTACAAACTAAGAAAATAAATGGTCACTTTTCACTTGCATGCAAAAAGGTTTGCATGCCCCCAGGTATAACAAAATATAGCTTCCAGGTTACCATACAGAAGTTGTTGCATTAGCAAGATTTTTTCATCCACATTTGTAGAAAAAACACTTCCTTGGCTTTGTCAGGAATAGACATAACTTTTGACGGAGGAACCCTTTTCCAGTCTACTTCCATTTTCCTAAACAGACAAGGGATTCAAACTAGTCATATATCCTACGTGGAAACTTACCTTATAGCTGGGGTTTTCCTGCCGAAGCAGCCCAAGGCACATGCCTCCTAGGTTTCAGTCTCAATCACCAAATCACTCACACTCACCAGGTGGACAGATTGGAGATTGATGAGACATTCCTTGTGAAAAAGACCAGTTAGGGATGGCATTTGACTAGTAGCTATGTTTGAACTGAGGAATGAAAGCAAGTCTATGAGCTGGACCACTCTACCTTCATGCGGGAAACACATCACTCGAAAGAGTGAGGAAAAAATAGCTCCCATTCTATAAATGTAGTCATGCCCAAGGAGTAGATTGTAATCTAATAGCCCTTGGACTATCATCACATTTAGATAAATGGTTTTCCTTCTCAAAGTTATAGGAAAATCTGGAAGGATCCCTAACGGTCGACTGGTTCCTGTGTTAAAGCCTAACAGATTTCGAATCTCAGGTAGAAGCGATGGCGAACCAATCGCTTTCCAAGAAGTGGAGGAAAGGATACTCACAGAAGCCCCTTCATTTATGATAGTACCAACCATGATCATTTTGTAAGCTTGTACTATGATTGAGAATGGTACATTAGATGGTAGGCAGGGTCTCCCTAGTAGATTGCAATCAAAGAAAACGACTAGATTGCTTGGAGGAGGGACCGAATAGACAGCCGGATGAATCTCTGACGAACTTCCTTCATGCAGTAAAGGAATGGGTAGATTGCCCCCGGGTTCATTGGATTCTGTGTTAACAAAAAGAATTTGAATGGTGTTGTTGTCATTCTCTTTGGTGAATGTATCATCTAAAGGTAGAC
The DNA here is from genome assembly GCA_000404065.3 of Pinus taeda. Lineage (NCBI taxonomy): Eukaryota > Viridiplantae > Streptophyta > Pinopsida > Pinales > Pinaceae > Pinus > Pinus taeda. The sequence continues at coordinate 108,649 of APFE030332910.1, forward strand.
CTTCTGAAGGCAAGATTGGGCTGACTACCATCTCGACCTGTTGACTTTGGTCCTATGTGGACTCAGAGGGTTTATCTTCAATGATAGATGCTTCGACTGACAACAAAGGTGTGTCAGTCAAATTTTCAACTAGTGATGGACTTGGCAAGAGTTTCTTGTATCCAGGAGGAAGCCGTAGCGGTGAAGCAGAACAGTTATCCAAGACTCTTTTAGCTTCATCCAGGAAGGGACAGCGGTTGAGGGCATGATCGCCTTCACACAGTCTACAGGAAATTTAGATCTTCCTTTTTGTCCATTGACTTCGTTTTCACTAGTTGACGATGTACTTTCAACATGATCGTCAGAGGTTGAGGACACCAGATTCTGCAAGCCGGGAGACCAGTCCCTTAAGATCCGTGGGATGCAAGGACAATCTCGATGATAGTGGTCTCCTTTGCAAATGACACATGGAGATTTAGGTTTGGATGGTGCAGTGTGTGGATTTTCACCAGACGATGCATGGTTGCCCCATTTTGCCGTTGGCTTCTTCTTCTTCTTCTTGGTTTTTAGTTTTACTAGCTTCACCAAGTGAAGATGAAGAAGGAGAGGGAGAAACAAATGAAGTAGAAGGTTGGGGGGTAACTCTAGTATCATCTGGTTGCTGATTTGATTGCTCAAGAATCACGGTGTTTTGAATGACAGAGGTCGAGAAAAGCCACACTGGCAGGCCAATTGTAAGTCTTGGAAGGGACAATGTAGCCATATGAGGTGCACCAACATCTCCCTAAGAGGAGAAGGGACTAGGATTCCCCGCAAGGGGAAATCCTTGATTGGTGGACTCCATTTTCTCAACCTAAGACCAATGGGGGAACAGTGATGTTATTCCGATTAAAATAAAATTTATGATGCTTTGACACAACTTGCTTTTTCAATTTTTTAGAGTCGAGAAAAAGCTAAATATGACTCTAGTCGCCTTCAATTTTTAATGAGCCTGAAGTGACAAGTGCTCAGATGGACCTTTTCTTTTAAGAAGTCTGAAAAGGAATGAAAGTGACTACTCTAGAAATCTAGACAGAGGGATTACCAAACCAATCGCAAAACTGCAGAATACTTTTTAAGGTACGGTAGTCAATCTTCCCGTATGTTGTGTTCAGTGCATTGCAATCGATAGGGTGGCAGACACGACTTCCTAAGGATAAAGGATATAGCCTATTGTGGTCTCCCAATATATACTCGACAGTATGTGGGAGCACAAGT